>PVKN010018513.1:0-16787 GCA_004027915.1 Capromys pilorides
GGCTCAGCATTAGTCATAAGCTTATACACCACATTTCCTACAGGAGAATGAAGGATGTGGATAACATTTTGAGTAGATAATGAATATTGAGGATTATAAGACAGAAATTAAACTGCAAAGTAATCTCCTTGGAATCCAAATGAGCCCAAGGGACAGACATAACTCATATACCATCCAGCTATGCTTACATTTCTCAGGCTTCTTGCCTGAAACAGAGAATGGGATTTCAGGTGAGAATGCAAGATGGCTGTGTTCTCTTTCACAGTCTGCTCTGAATTCAAATAAGGGAATTCCAGAGTCTCTATGTATGTTAGAGTAGGCAGAAGCAACACAAGCTTTTCCTTTTGATCGAAGTGTACCATGTCAAAAAAGTGCCATTTTATTCAAGTATCATCCATTGAGTCCCACGGGGATCAGATGGAAATGCGCTATCCCAAGTGGCACTATTCTGGGAGACATTTTGGTCTTGTGCTATGATGACACACTGGACCAGTCATTGCTAGCAAAAAGAATTCTAGAAATGAGACACTATCTTTTGACTCTTATTTTTGAGATTATATTTATTATCACAAAGTGATACAGTTTTACTAGGGGCATTGTTGGTGAGATTATAATACCCATGTTGATGGTCAAATGTGTTAGGAAATTGAGTTGAAATTCTCTTGACTCCCATTGGGTCTTCTAGGTATAGTCATGTTTATTCTGCTGTAAGAAAACACCAGAGACCAGGTGCTGGCCTATGTGGTAAACACATCAGCATTCTCCACAGGGAAGGTCAGATAGTTGATATTTACCTTTGCAAGGTCATCTGGGTCATGTCTGATAAGAGTGTCTTTGCTTACATGGGTCAGCTAAAGTGGATTTTAGGGTAAGAGCTCGTGAAGGACCGCCTGAGCAGCTCTCCTTGAAAGAAGAGCAACTGTCTCCATTTTGAATGAGCCTGACCCTATTCCCTTATATTGAAATGTACAGAGCTGGCTAGGACTTCTCATTATCCTTTCAATTGGCCTTAAGCAGTGTGTATTGGTCTAGCCGAGGTGCTGGTGGTAATTTTTGAAGATGGCACGCGTGTTTCCCTGCTCCACACTGTCAGCTGGGATTAAGCCTCGAGATAGAGGGATGACTTCCTGGGGCTTAAAAGATTACACATCAGAGCTAAAGCGCCCAGGTCCCCAAAATATTAGATACTATCTCAATAACATAATGCAAATTACTTCCTTTGTATATCTCTGAATGTGGGGAGGGGGTAAATGCAGGCCTCCTACCTAGCCCAGCTCACAGTGCTCATTTTCTTCCCACAATTTCCTTCAGTGCTCACCTTCCCACAATTTCCTTTTGCAAGCCACTCCCCCTTCTCCAATAAATAAAACCCAAGTACAGCCCTACTCTCTGTTCCAGAAGCCATTTTCATGGTTAGACCTAGAGCTCCTTGGCTGCCCGTTAAAGATATAGATATAGATATAGATATAGATATAGATACAGATATAGATAGATATATGTCTTAGTGTCTTTGTTAACACTGTGGGTTGCACTGGGTGTGGTAGATTAAAATTAACTTGGTAGAATTCCAATAATGGGCTTTTAGGATTATAAATTTAGACTTTTGGGCCAAGAGAAGAAACAAAAAGGGACTCCCGACAAGAGCTGGCCAGGCCAGAATGACCAGCCATGTCATTTAGGTGGGTTCCTATGCTGTGTAATACCAGTGGACTCGGAGGATGAGTTCAACCATATAGATAATTAAATCTAGGTAATAAGGCTTCGACAAAAACTCTGGACCCAGACGATTATCTCTGGCTGGTAACACTCCACTGATTCTGTCACATATTCATGCTTGGAGGATAACACAACAACACGTCCTGACAGACAACAGGTAGCTGACAACAGAAGCTGTGTGTGTGCCTAGCCGTCCCAATTTTGTGCTCTGTATATTTGCCCTTAATGTTCATTCATGTAATCTTTCCCTGTAATAAACCATGACCATAACTTTAATAGCTTCTTTCTAGAAAATCATCAAAGTTGGTTTGGAAATCTCTCAAACTTGCAATTCATGTCAGAAGTCTTAGGAACTTTACCTTCAAGTCTTGCAATGTAATTAACTCTGGACAAAGAGTAAAGAAAATAGAAAAATATTTCTTATTGTCCCTTAATCTGTTTAGTATTTGTAAATATAACTGTTTCTTTCTTTTAAAGGTAAGGAAACAAAATATCAAAACCACAACGTGGGCCCCGGCGGGATGGCTCGGTGGTCTAGAGAGCCTGCTTGGACAACCTTAGGCAGCCACAGGGACTGCGGTTCAATCCTCGGCGCCGCATGCTGTGCCGGCCCTACCCCCAGGGCAGGCTGAGCCAGCCAGAACACAAATAAATAAATAAATAAATAAGGTTTAAGAAAATAAAATAAAAATAAACTTAAAAAAAAAAAAAATCAACACAACGTGACACATCACAAACAGTGGAAAGGCCATAATCTAAAAGAGATGACAAGTGTTCCTGAGGATGTGGAAAATGAGAGCTACAGTGAGTTGGTAGGAGCATTCTACTTTGGAAAACAACCTGTTTTCATCCCTCAGATGGTGAAGGAGAGGAGCCACAAGATCCAACAGTTCTAGAGCTCTATCCAAGAGAATTTAAGATGTATGTCCACACGAAAACTTTTTCATGAAGGCTAAATGACCTAAATGTCCATGAATTAATAAACGGAAGAAAGAATAAATGTGATACAGCTGTACAACGGATTACTGCTTGGCAATAAAAAGAAATGAGCTTATATATTTTACACTACAGAGGAACCTTGAAGACATGCATCAAATAAGCCAGACACAAAGGCTCATATTATGCTTTCACTTGCATGAAATCTGAGGAATAAGTAAGTCTGTAGAGATAAATTGCCTAAGTCTGGGCAGCGTTTGTGAGAAAATGTGGGAGTGCTAATGGCTGCGGGATGTCCTCTCGAGTGTGACTAAGATGGTCTGAAATTGATGGTGGCGCCTGTTACACAATCGACTACTTAAAAAAACCCACTTAATTGTGCACTTCAAATCGGTGAACAGCATGTTAAGAAATGTGAATCCGATCGTCACAAAGCTGGTTTGTTTTGTTTTGAACGTACGTTGGTAATAAGGCGAGCTCCGAGCGCAACAAAAGTGAATTAATTAGTTCAGTGATTTTTTTTTTTCCCCCGAAGCTCCTCGTTTAGACTTCCCCGGTCCGTACGAACGCGAAAGGGAGCTGTGATAATTTTCTGCGTACGCCAGGAAAACACGAACTGGAGTTTCGATGTCCGAGCTTTGGCTCCGGGCATTCACGGTGGCCGCGATCCGCAGATCCTGCAGCCACGGCTTCTCGCCTTCTTCCCAGCGCCCCGCCGGGCCCGCGCTCGCCCTCCGGAACCCGCTCTGCGGGGTCCTAAGGCGCACTCTGCGGAGAGCAGCGCTCCTCCCCGACCGCGGCCAGGGGGCGCTGCCGGGCCGCGCTCGCTCGCTCGCTCGCTCGCTGGCTGGCTGGCGCGGGGCGGCCTGAGCCTGGGCGGCGGGCGGGCGGCGGGCGGGCGGGCGTCCTCCCGCTGTCTCTAAGGGCCTTCGGGCCGCCCCCCGGCCGCCCTGGCGGCGCCGCCCCGCCCCGCCCCGCCCCGCCGGGTCCGTCCCTCCCCGCCCCGCCCGGTCCGTCCCTCGCCGGCTCCTCCTCTTCCCCTCCGCCGCGGTCCCGCCCTCGCTGCAAACCCAAACACGCCTGGCGTCGGCTCCCGGGCCGCGCGTGACCGCTCGGCCGGCCGCACGATGCTGCTGCTGGCCGCCGCCTTCCTGGTGGCCTTCGTGCTGCTGCTCTACATGGTGTCTCCGCTCATCAGCCCCAAGCCCCTCTCCCTGCCCGGGGCGCACGTAGTGGTGAGTGGCCTCGCGTGGCTGTCCGATCCCCGGCCCTCTCCTGCCCGCGACCCGGGCCGCGCCGAGGGGCTCACCTGCCGCCCGCCACCCGCCACCCGCCACCCGCCACCCGCCGCCCTGGGCCGCGGCAGCCAGCGGGGCCTGAGGCTGCAGGGACCCAGGAGCTGCCCGTTCATCCCGGAGCATCCCGGGGAAATGGGTGTTTTAGTCCTCTATCGTCCGAGTGGGTCGGAGAGGCCGAGGTACTTTGCCAGGAGCGGAGCGGGCCAGGGCGCGTGGAGCGGCAGGAGCGGCCGGTGGGGCGCGGCGGGCGGCTGGGCTGCGGGGTGGCCTGTGCGGGACCGAGCCGCTGCCCAGGACTCCAGGAAGTGACTCACCTGGGGAAATGGCCCCGAGCCAGGGCGGATGGTCTTGCCAGTTAGGGCCGGGACGTCTCCGAGGGGTCTGTCGATGGTCGTTCCTCTCTGGTCCCTTGCTGGCGTCCCAGAGTCGCATGGGTGAGGTAGGCGACAAAGGCTAGGGCTCTGGGATCGGAGCACTTTCCAGTGTGTGGATTGCTTCTCATTCAGCCATCTCTGTTCAGCAAGCACCTTGCTCCACCGGCAGAAGGCATCCTCCCTTCGTCCCGCACTTTTCGCTGTAGGCTGTGGGATTCTCAGCGGTGTTCCTTGCTAGACCTCAGCGCGAGGCTCACAGGGCCCGGAGGTGTGAGTAAAGAAGGGTTGTCGCTAAGCTGGTGAGATGCATCTTGTTGGTACCCTAGGTGAGGGACGTTTGCTTTCCTGCTGAACTCTTACAGGATAAGATAGTCATCTGTTTTAGTATACTTTAAACTTGGAGTAAGGGTTTCTGGATGAGAAATTCTATTTAATTTCTCCTTTGTAGAACTATTTGTTTCCAACTCTTGGTGTCCTAGTGTGGAAGGTAAGAAGTTGAGACAGCGATCCACAAGAAAACTTCTGCCTCAAAAACATGCTTTTAAAAATTGAGTTCTTTTCGAAGTTGTCCTTGCAGGATATAACTTGGAGAAGGGGAAGCAGAAGCAAAATAATAATGAAAATAAATATTGAACATTTTAACTCAACAAGTACAAAAGTGTTTCAGTTAACTTTGACACTATTCCATTGTCCTCTCTCTCCAGGCTATAGGTAGCATAACAAAGGACTTGTTAGAATAGACCAAACATTACTTGTTTTACCATCTTACTTGAATATTTCAGATGGCTATATATACAACTGTATGATGAGAGGATGACCTGAATAATCACCCAGTTTCATCATTCTGTAATGTAGAGAGAGTAAAGTGACCAGGTGTGATGGTGCATACCTGTAATACCAGTACTGAAAGGCTGAGATGGGATGATCACTCTGAGTTTGAGGCCAGGCTAAACTGCATAATGAGACCTATGTCAAAAAGAAAAAAAAATAATGAAAGAAAAAAGAAAAATGAAATATAATGGGATTGGTCAGGTGTGAAGCAGGTGACTTGGGAAGAGGAAGCTAATCGTTTAGGCTGTCTGCCTGTGGTAACATCAACAAAGGGTACCTGTTTACTGATTAGTTTTCGCAACAATTTTTATCTGCTAGCATGCCGTGTCACTGCAGTATGAAGCCTCAGGGAAGCAGCACATTTCACACGCATGTTGCCAGCATCCCTTTGTGGGTGGCTGAGAGCAAGTCTCTTGGCAGCAAGCCAACTCCTTTGCCCTTAATAAGAACTAAATGATGTGATTGAAAGGATGGTAACATTTGAACTATATTCTCAATGAATAGTAAAGCGGGGTGATAAAGGAAATCCGTTATCTTTAGTGTTTTCTACCAGGGTTCATTTTAACAATTGTCAGCTTAATATACGTACACTGTTTTTTTCAGCCATTAGGGAAAACCATTGATGTTTCCTATAACGGTCAGAATAACTTATCTCAGAATTGCCCTAGGTGATACTGTTTATCTGGCATGACTAGAAAATAGTTTCCTGAGAAATTTGATCTAGAAGCTCCAGTCTTCTATTAGAGAAAAATCTTAAAAATTATGAGGCTTAAACTTTGTTTTCAGTTTGCTGTAAATTTATACAGCTTTGCTATGGTTAATTTAGAAAAAAGATAGCAATAATAACTAGGACCAGTGTGTACATAGCACTTAATAGCATATACATTTTCTTAGTAACTTCATAACTTTCATCAATTCACTAGATAATAAAGAAATTTTATTTACAAGTTTTTGTGGCATCAAGAGTTTTCAGGGAAATAACATCAGATATTGATTTACGAACTAATGTAGAAAAATTTGTATTTGGCAACTTCTTGTGCAAGGTACTGTACTGTACTAGAAGTGAGTGAGATCAATCTGACTTGGTACTTTACCTTAAAGAACTATCTGGCCAGGGATATAAGATATGCCTGTGACTGCGAAGATAGACGGTGACAGATAAGAGCAGAAGTTTTAACAGCATCTGGACAAGTTTCATGGAGGAGGGGATATTTGAAATGACCTTAGCAAGGTGCATAGCATTAGAAAGTCTTGAGTGCATAGTGATGTGGGGTGGAATGGCAGTTAAGGAGCAGGGCCCCCGTCAGGAAATGGACATTTAAAATGGCCTGCTAGTTGCTATGAAGTGTACTGCTGAAGCTTTTTTTTTTTTTTTTTTTTTTTTAAATAAGCCAAAACAAACATGAAATGGACCAGTAGCAAAGACCTCCTCAGAGAGCACTGAGCCCAGGCAAAATGTATATTTTTATAGTAAACTTATATAGGTAATTGGTGAATTATCCACCAAAGAAATCTACTATTGGTGACAAGGTAAATCTAATGAGAAATGAACAGTGGCATTAAGCTACATGGCAGCATGTACCTTTGTAAATGGTGGAGGGCGCTCGCTGTGACATAAGAATCATGGAATGGGAGATGTTCCTTATAGCATGATTTATATATAAAGTAATTCAGAGGTCTGACTGTAAAGAAGTAGCTAAATTTTGATACAGATCTTTAAGGTAATGTGAAACTTTAATTTTTTAACATAAGACATAATGTGTGTGTGTGTGTGTGTATGTGTTTACATGTATGTGCACAGCTGTGGGTCAACCTGTGGGGCCTCTCACATGTTAAGCAAACACTACCAGGAACTATATCCTCAGTACTATAACATGACTTTTTTTTTAAAGCAGGATACAGAACCTTGCAGTGGTATGTAGTTTATACAAGGACAGATAATGACAAAGATAATGCCTCACCATGCTTATTATGTGCTGAGCTCTTGTGCTAAGTCCTAGGAATGTAGTGGGGAACAGAAACAGAGTGAGTATTTTTTTGAGTTTGTAGGGTAGTGATAGGGATGGTTGTCAATCAGATAATCACACAAACAAATGTATAATTGCTCAATTTCATGAATGCTGTCAAGTAAAGAAAAAGGAATGCAAAAAATAATGTATTATGCTGGGGCTATGAGATGTAGTACAGACTTTCCTGAGGCAATGATGTTTGAGGTGAGAAGTGCAGGGAGAACAAGTACTAGCTAGCTGAAGGGAGGAAGAGAATAGTGTTGCCAGAGAAACAGAACATACTAAGCCCTGTGGCTGGAGGTGTGTGGAAATGAAAAACGGACAGTATGGCCGAGCATTTGCAGGTGTGAGTGATAGCACAGTGCAAGGTGAGAAGCTTTATCTTTTTTCTACGTCCCTGCTGACCATATAGTATTTTTATAATAAGCAGTCATTTAAAATATAAGCTACTGTATATTCAGGTGTCCACTATTTTTATCTGTTGTAGATCTAATCATGCATAGGTATGCAGTAGGGAACTAAGATTCATTTGGTTTTGGAATCAGAGGAGGACTGATTATTTATTAGCTAGAGTTGTAGAGCACTGTTACTTATTAGGGCGGGGCAGTTTGTAGCTCAATACTGAAAATAGTCCAAAAGCCGGACCCTGAAGACAGTGTGTCCCTTCCTGCTTGCGCTTATTTCAAGTATTGATTTTTTTTTTACAGAGAAGTTGCAGTAATTAGGCAGTTCGTAAAGATATGTTTTTAGAGCCTATAATTACTTAATTTTATTTTTGGGTGCTGGGGGTAGAACTAGAGGCCTCATGCTTGCTAGACAAATGCTCTGCCAGTGAGCTATACACCCAGTCCCGTCGTAACTATTTTAAGTAAGTCTCTTACAGAGACCAAAATGTAAGTGCTAAGATTTTCTTGTTTTTATTTGTAGGTTACTGGGGGTTCCAGTGGCATTGGAAAGTGCATCGCTATTGAGTGTTACAAACAAGGGGCGTTTATTACTCTGGTTGCACGGAACGAGGTAAGTCTTCTAGGTTCCTTATTACTGATGTGCTTACTGAACTTTAATCACAAAGGCTGGACTAAATGTCTTGGTTTGTACCTGTACTTGAAAGGGCTTCCTTCCCTGATTTGGGATGTGATTCCTCAACTAGCATTTCTTTCTTGTGTTTAGGCCAAGGACACCTCTGTGTCCAAATGTGTATTTAGTGCTATTAGTCTATCAGACAGTACTATCAGTGACCTTGCAGATCTTGAGATAGGAGAGCAGGAGAGGTGGCTAAATAACATGCCTGGCCATGGGAAGCCAGGCGTGTTGGTAGCAGTGATTCTGAAGCTGTTTTCTAAAGGTGTTTCTTATTCTGGTTGATATCTGGAGCTGTGTAGGTGTGTGCCTAGGGTTACTCTGCAAATTGCTTGTGGTATTTTATACATGTGTAGTGAAATCTGTGTAGCCAGAGGAATTTTATCCCTCCTGATAAGTTTAGTGAAACTCATTATTCTATGTAAAGTCCAAGCAGAATCTTTCTTGGCTGGATTTATATTTCTTGCCAAACTTGTTTTCAGAGCACAAAGCAGTGGCATTGTGTGCATGAGCAGTGATGATGCACTCTTGCCCCAAATGAGGACCAGGCTTGATGCCCGTGGTGTTTTCCACTGATGTTGTATAAAGTGTGTAGTGCTCCAGGCATTTCTTCTCTTCAAGGAAGAATTGAAGAAAGGAATGATGGAGAGAAGGAGTGCCAGCATAACACTGTGGCAAGGGAAATAACTCTCTAGGTAAGGTGTGGTCAAGTGAATAAAGACCATTGAGAAGGGCAGGTCACAGTGAGCCTCAGGGGGAAAATGTTTAGGTAAGGACTAGAATAATAGGTCTTCCACATTCATGATTTCTTTCAAAGACCAGGAAAGGCAGAGTTAGTTTATTTGTCTTTTACATATATCTTGGCATTTTTAGCATTGACTTTGTTATGGCATTAAAACCATGAGTAAAAATAGATTTTGTAAAATGGCATTTTGTATGTTTATAGCAATGATAGTATTTGATAGAAGATACATGAGAAATTAGTTAATAGTGGCCAGAATTACAGGTGTCAGGAAGTCGTTGAGGTTTTTATATCACTATACATAAAGTAAATGTATGCACGGAATAGCCTTCTGGCACCAAGAACTTTTGTCTGTCTGTCTCTTTCTCTTTCTCTTTCTCTTCTCTTCTCTTCTCTTCTCTTCTCTTCTCTTCTCTTCTCTTCCTTCCCTCCTTTCTTTCTTTCTTTCTTTCTTTCTTTCTTTCTTGTGCTGTGGATTACACTCAGAACCTTAGCTTTCATCCCAATCTTGGCAAAGTGGTGCCATCTATATAAATACAGATTTTTCGTTTTTGTTTTATTTTCTGTATTTAGGGGTAGGGTATTCAAAGTGCTTAGGTTCTCACTACATAGATCAGATTCATAGTGATTATTCTGTTTTCAGCCTCCCAAGTGCTGGGATTATAGGTGTGCACTACCACAGCCAGTCTCATTTGCAGCCTCAATGTGCCCTGGGTGTGGAGCCGACACAGCACACCAGGGATTGAACCCCAGTGGCTGTGCTCTGCTGAAGCAGGGCCTTTAGTCCGCTGAGCTGTCAGGCTGGCCCTTACATTTTTTTCAACTTCTTTTTTTTTTATGTTATAGCTGGCTCAGCCTGCCCTGGGGGTGGGGCTGGCGCAGCATGTGGTGCCGGGCATGAACCAAAGTCCCTGTGGTTGCCTAAGCCTGCCTAAGCAGGCCCTCTAGACCACTGAGCTACTTATATTTTTTTTTTAATAGAACAATGCTATTTTATTATGGACATTCATATTTGGAAATCTCTCATCTCATTTGGAAGAATTTTCCTCCCTTTTTGTTCTTCTCTAGATCTCGTCATTATTTTTTCTAGTTTTCCAGCCTAAAATAGGGTTACCCAATCTATGTAAATTTTTTTGTTCTTGTATAGTAGAGGAGAAAAATACTGGATGTCTTGCAAAATCACTTATGGTGTGGGATCACACATGCTTGGTGAAGTACTGCATGGGACCCTAATTGCTCTTGTTGTACCACTATAAATAACCTTGTTATATCGCTCCTATTATATCACTTGTATCACTAGTAAATAATGTCAGAGCAAAACATGAGGATTGACTGAGTGAGCATCCCAGTTCATACTGTTAGTTGGGCTTTGAGATTCACTTGTTTTTTTTTTTTTTATCTTTCTCTGCAATGAATTTAAAAACTTGCTGTCTCTTAGTTTTAGCTTATTTTACTTCTTTCATGAACTTTGGCCCATATTGTTCATGGCCATAGTCATTATAGCTATAATGTATAGCTACTCAGTACAGATGCTGTATTATATGTTCATAGAATTTAATAAATATTTATATAAACAATTGGGTTGTTTTTCTCCTTTTCAGCACATGCGCAGACAGTGCACATGGCAATCTCCAAATCTAATTGTTCTGTGTTGCTTTCAGGAGAAGCTGCTTCAGGCAAAGAAAGAAATTGAAAAATACTCCATTAATGACAAACAGGTAAAGCGCTAACTTCAGGATGTATTTTTCTGTACTAATCAGAACTGCAATAGAAAGCAAAATGACCACTTTAGCTGTACATAGGTCATTGAAAGCATAGTTTTTTTTTTTTTTTATTAAAATACATGTTAGATGTTTTTATAATGTAAAAATGTTTGAAATGGCAAGAAATGCAGGTTATTAACAAAACAAGGCATGGTTTCACACACAGCAGCCATTAGTCAAATAACTATTACTAAAAAATTATTTCATGTCAATTATTGAAAAGATTTATGCAGTGCTTAAGAGGAAAGTATATTCAAGAATTTGCTGTGGTTGTAGAATTTTTTAATTGACTAAAATGGCATATAATGTATCGTTTAGTGTGAAACATAGTGCCAGATTAACAACTACACACCTGTCAACCCAACAGAAGAAGTAGAGCTTAGGTCATAAAACAGTGTCTGTTGAATTATCTATTTTTTATTTTCAAAAATGCCTTAATGCCAAATAGCTTCATGGATTAAAGTGCTTATAAGCAGGTGTAGGGGCAGGAGATTTGATCCCCGGGCCTGCCGTGTTGGCCCTACTCCCCAAGCACGCTGAGTGGGCAGTTGAGACTGGGTGTGGTATTGCGCACCTGTGATCCCAGCTCTTGGGAGGCTGTAAACAGGCGGGTCACTGAGTCTGATCTAGCGGAGATATCAAGAAATTGTATAGAATGGTGTTTGTTTGATTGTTTTAATGTCTTTGAGAATGAGTGCTGAGCACATTTTTCTTTTTATATTTTTACTTCAGGATGCATTTGTGCCATTATATTTCTAAAAAGAAGGAATTAAGAATTGCTATAAAAATTAAGATATTGGATACATTAACTAGTTTGATTGTAGTAATCACCTCACAGTGTAATATACTTCAAAACATGAGATCGTATTCCTCAGATGATTTTGTCTGTTACAGAATTTTAAAAAGTTAAATGAGATGATCTATTTTAAAAGTACAAACTGAGAGCATGGCCTTTATGGTATAAAATATGTAAAAATATCTTAATATGTTTTATATTGGGCCAGCGAGATAGCTCAGTGGACTAAGAACCTGCTTAGGCAAGCACAGGGACTGGCGTTTGATGCCCAGCCCCACATGTTGCGCTGGCCCTGCCTGTGGGCACACCGACCGGGTGTGGTGGCACTTGCCTGTAATCCCAGTGCGGGGAGGCTGAAAACAGGAGGATCACTGTAAGTCTGAGCTGTGTAGTGAGACCCTGTACCAAATACAGTATTTTGATATGTTAGATTAAATATGACATATTATAAAATCCCCCCTCCCCCCAAAAAATTAAGTTTGCCAGGATTTGTGAAGTTTCTGAAGCTATTGCACAGTACTCTCACATTCCTGGGTGCCACCCTGACCAGATTTTTTTTTAAATGAAATTCTTTTTCTTTTTAAAAATTTTACTATCTGTGGTAAAATGAGTGACTCTAGTGATTTTTTTCAGTTGTTTCTTTTTTAATTTGATGGCATTCTTTTAAAATTATTTTTTTGAGATATAATTCATATACCATGCTGTCACACTCTGTCTTGCGTGTGTGTGTGTGTGTGTGTGTGTGTGTGTTCATTCATTCTTTCTTTCTTTCTGTGCTGGGGATTGAACTCTCAGCCTCCTGCATGTTGGGAAGCACTGTACTGGTCAGCTACCTCCCCAGCCCTTTTTTGTTTATTTTGAGGTAGTCTGCCTAAGCCACTCAGTCTGCATGTATACATACATTGTCCTGCTGCAGCCTCTCTTACCAGGGTACACAGGTGTATACCGCCATGCCCAGAACAACTGCTCTATTTAAAGTATGCAGCCCACTGTTTTTTACTATATTCACAAAGTTAGGCACCCAGCACTACAGTTAATTTTAAATTGTTTCTGTCACAACATAAGGAATCTCTGACTACCTTAGCAGTCATTTCCTGTTCGTGTTGCAGCCCCTCCCAGCCTTAGGCAACACTACTCTAGTTCTATCTGGATAGATTTATCCAACATTATTTTTTATACTTGCTTGGGCAACTTTATTTCTTCCTTTGTTATTATTTTAAAAATTCATCTGTGTAGCTCCATAAAGTAGCAAAGAGTTGATATAACTTTCTAAGAGGAAGTTTTATGTCAAAACAATTGAGTTTTATGTCTAAATTACCTTTTGTTCCTTAGGTCTACTCTTGCTGGATATGTAAGTTGCAGCCAGGGTTTTTTGTTGCTGTTGTTGTTAGTTTCAGGTTTTACTTTGCAGAAGTATTTCACTGTGTCTCTGTGCACAAGTACAAGTATGTTGCTTACCTAGAAATGGACTTGCCACGTTGTAGTGTGCATGGGCGTTTTCAGGCTCACCAGCCCTGTGTTACACCCTCTGGAGTGATGGTGGCTGACGTTGCTCTACATCCTTGTCAACACTTTGTTAGCTGACTTTTAATTTTTGCCTTTCTGGCAGGTTTTAAATATTTGCCTCCTGCAGGTATATTAGAGATCTTTCTGTGTCAGTTTAAAAAAAAAAAAAAAATCTGCCTCATTTACTCCAGAGTCTGCTTAATCAGTTTCCTATTGAGATGCTCCCGCCTTTTTTTTTTTTCTTCTGTAATCTGTGCTATAAGTAAAATTCCTTGTCCACATCCCCTTGCATACATGAGTTTCTTTAGAATAGCCTATGCTTCTGCCAACTTCTCTGTAGCCCACTGATAGTAGAAGAAGCCCAGCTCTGTAGATCACTGCTTTTTCCCCATATTAATGCAATTTGTGATAGAATGAAAAAAATGATATAAAATTGTGGAGCTTGAGTGTTGTGGAGCTGAAAGCCAGGATTGTCCCTGCTTGGGGCTGCATGATGATTCCTACCTCTCTTCATTTATCCAAGAGTTTAGGTCACATGGACAGTGCTTGTGGTCTGTACAGCAAGAATAGGTTGATAACAAGCGCTGAGGCGGCTGGTGTGAGCCTGAGCTACTGAGTAAGGATTATACGTTGTGACTCAAGACTAATGATTGGCTTTCTATCATTGTGACAAAATACCTGCAGTGCCAACTTGTAAGGAGAATCATGGTTTGGGAGAGCTAAGTCTATGGCCCCTTAGCCTCGTTGCTTTTGGACTTGTGTTGAGGCAGTACATTGGATGAGGAGCACATAGGGGAGCAGAGCTGTTCTCATGGTGACCGGGAAACAAGGGAGAGGCAGGAAGGGACTGGAACCTGCTACTCTTTTCAGGAGCACACTCCCAGAAGACCCACTTCCTTCCAGCAGCCCTACCTCCTAAAGGTTCTACCAAGCTGGGAATCAAGCTTTTAGAACATGGGCTTTTGGGAGAGACCTAGCCCAATCATAGCCCCAGGCTTCCCAAAAAGCTGCCTGCCCTTTCCAGCACCTGCCCCACACTGCCCTTTGACTCAGACTGTCACAGTGTGTGTTGTTTCTCGTGAATGTGCCTCTTATCAAGTGCATTGTCAGCAGATTTCAAACACTGCAATGTCTGCATTCAAAATTTGCTTTCTTAGTTGAGTATGATCATACATTCCTGTAATCCTAGCAACTTGGGAGGCCGGATGGAAAGATCCAAAGGTCTAGGGCAGCCTGGGCAGTGAAAAAGAAGGGCTGAGGAAATAGGTCAGGGGTGGAGGCCAGGGGTTTTGTTCTCAGTACTGAGAGAGAAAAAAAAAAAAAAAAAATTGGCCTTCTTTGGTGGAAAGAATTGCTTTTAATTTTTACAGAATCTTTAAAAAATGGTATTAACAAATGCCTACCTTAGATCATTTTTTTTTCTTTTTAACAGGTGGTGCTTTGTATCTCAGTTGATGTATCTGAAGACTATAATCAAGTAGAGAATGTCATAAAACAAGTAAGAGATTGGGCAGATTGGATTTATGTTATTTTTTTTTTTTAACATTTATTTATTTATTTATTTATGTATGTATGTATGTATGTATGTATGTATGTTATGGCCGGCTCAGCATGCGCTAGGGGTAGGGCTGGTACAGCATGTGGTGCTGGGGATCGAACCACGGTCTCTGTGGTTGCCTAAGGTTGCCTAAGCAGGTGCTTTAGACTGCTGAGTTATCTCACCAGTCCTGGGCAGATTGGATTTAATCACTTGATTTGTTTGTAACATTTTGCTTTGTGGCTTAGAATTGAAGCATCATCTTTGTAGGTTTTGTGGTTTGTAGGTTTTATTTATCAACCTGATTTTATTGCTCTGTGATTTTTCTGTGTTCTAATACCTGCTCTGATTCATTTTTCTAGGCACAGGAGAAACTGGGACCAGTGGATATGCTTGTTAACTGTGCAGGGTTGGCATTGGCAGGAAAATTTGAACATCTTGAAGTTAGTGCTTTTGAAGTAAGTAAAAATGTTGGCTTACTGGGATAGGCTGCATACAAAAAGTAGAATAAGTTTTGAGTAAAGGTGTTTAGGATGAGATAGATGAGTTTATTTGAGTGTTCACAGAAGCTTGAGAAGACAAGAGGAAGGGTGATGAATCTTTGTCCCCAGGGCCACAACCATCCAACCTTAAGCACATAAGCAAATCTGAACCTCATCCATGAAATGAAAAAACAAAACAGTTAATATGGTACAGATTACTGCAGCAATTCACTGAGGCCCCCTCTTCAAGACAGAACTTGATAAACCAAGAGAAGTTGGATGTTCATGTCAAGTATCAGTATTTTTATTGTTTTCTTTTAATTATTTTTTTAATCATACATTCTAAGTAAGTACTACTGAACTAAATCCCCAGCCATTTAAAAAATTCATTTTGAGCCAGGATCTCATTAAATTGCCATGGCTGGTCTCAGATTTACAGTCTTCTGCCTCAGCTTCCCAAATGGCTGAGATTACAGGCATGGCGCAGATCAGTATTACCAACAGTGACAGAGAAGAAAAGTTGAAAAACATCCTCCTTGCTAGAGTTCTTAATCAGATGATGGTGATGTACCTTATTTATATTTTAAACATTTTTACCAAGGAATGACTCTTCATAATTTTCTTCAACACCAAGAAATGGCCATTAGAGCAACAATCTCTTTTAAGTGCAAAATATTTTATAGTTGGCAGTGCATCAACCCATCCATCTGTTACTGTTCTCTTAGGCCTTTAGAAAGATAATGGGTTTTGATTTTGAATTTGAATCGAGTTCTCCTTCTATAGCACAATAAACCCTGAACCAGCATCACAGCTGTCTTGCTTCTGTTAGGCCATGGGAAAGCACGATAAAATTTACTCAAGGAGAGCAGGAGAGTCAAGGTATAGCTATAAGGAGAATAGTGGGATGTGTCCAAGGCTTCTTTATCAACTCAGAAAGAAGGACTGTCTAGCCTTGTAGGCCTTCCTCTGGAAGAAATGGAATGTAGATTGGAGGATTGTATCAATAGCTGTGTAAAGAATCAGTTGGAGGAAATAGTTGTGCAAGTCTATGCATGAAGTGATAAAACAGAAGATTTGGGAGGTAGCAACAGTGGAGTAGGTGTGCATGGGGATGTGTTGTAAAGTGTGTGTGTAGGTGGATACATGTGTGAGATGATGTGGAATGAGAATCTGCAGGCTCACCTTGACTGACCAGGGAGCAAGGAATAATTTTGAAGAATGAGTAGTTTGCATGATTGAGATAAATAAATTCGAAGCTCAAAAGTTGGGACCTCAGGAAGTGAGGTGTGTGAGCCTGGGGCAGCAGGAGTGGGGATTGTGTTACGCCATGTGTCTCGAGGCAGTTCCAAGGCAATGCAGTGAATGCTCTGTGGAGGTGTATGTTGTAAAGAAAACTAGAAGAAACTTAGGTGTATTATATCAGGTGCCTGTACATAGGAATTAGTGACAAGGAAAAATGTCAAGCTTGTGTTGTTTTAGCTCATTGCTGGAGGAATTAGGCAGGCCCCACCTACTTCCACTGGGAAATGGATCCTGGAAACCCACACCCGGCTTCTTTGGACTCTGCTGCATGTTGTCTTTTCTCCTTGCTGATTTCGTTCATATCTTTGCCCTGTAATAAATCTTAGCCATGCCTGAGAGTTTATGCTGAGGACTTTGAGACCTAGTGAATCACTAAGCCCAGAGAATTTGAGCTTACTCCTCTTGACTTTTTTTT
>PVKN010018514.1:0-16804 GCA_004027915.1 Capromys pilorides
AAGGTAGTGTTGAGAGGTGACCAGAGTCCTTGAACATATACAGAAGAATTAGCCCTTTAAAGTTCAAGCTGTATGTTGCAACAAATATGTGTTGAAAGAATTCAGTGCAGTTTTTAAAACTTCAATAAATAACATGTTATTTTCTGAACTAGTAAGCTTGTTAGCACCAAAGCCAAATTATTTTCCAGCTGTTTGATAATTGGAGTGATTACTGGACACACTTTCTCTATGTCTACAATTCTGTCAAGCTCACTTGTTACTAAGCAACCAGCAAGCAAAACAAATGTGGTCAAAATTACTTGAAGTATGTTCCTATCTGGTGGATCTAATTTATCTTAAGACAGCTGATACTTGAATGGCTTGCATTTCCTCTGACTGAAGACAGTCTTGTCATCGTTGTTTTCTTAATTCTTACTTTCATTAGTACATTGTACTACATAATGATTGCATTCGTCATGAGGAGTTGGTGCATGTATATAAAACATCTTAGCTGGGGAGATAGCTCAGTAGAATAAGCGATTGCCTGGCAAATGCAAGGACCTGAGTTCAATTCCCAGTTCTGGAAAAAAAAAAAAAAAAAAAATCTTAATTCTTTTTTCTTTTTTGGTGGAACCAGGGATTGAACTCAGGCCCCTGTGCTTGCCAGGCAAGTGCTTATTCTACTGAGCTATCTCCCCATCCCCTAGTATTTTAATTCTTTTTATGTTCCCTTTCTTTCTGCCCTTCCTCCAACTCTTGGTTCTCTTCTCATTTGCGAAAGACATATCTTAATTTAATGAGACACTACTTAACATTAGCATGAGTACACCAGCAAGTGCACTGTCACACTTCTGGCTCAGTCCAATAATGTGCTTTATCATGAGTAGTGCCTTGGTGGGGATATCTACCTATTGTACACACGTAATTGTGTGTGTGGATAAAATATATATATATATATATATATATATATATACTTACATGCATATTAAATGGAGTGTCTTAGGAGTCAAATATTTATTAAACAGTTTTTTTTATGATAGTGTATGTTAAATGCGTACTTTTTAAGCTACTGTTAGATATTAATAGTTCCTTGCCAGAAGCATGTGACATTATCTTTATGCGTATGTGTGTGTGTGTGCGTGTGCGTATGTGTATGTGCACGTGTATGAGTGTGTGCATGTGGTAGTATTAGGGATTAAAACTGTGACTTCCCAATTTAGGTAAGTACAATATCACTGAGCTTTTCTTTTTATTCCTCTGTCTTAAAGAACTGGGGATGGTATAGTGCCATATGCCTGTAATCCCTGCACTTGGGAGGCTGAGGCAGGATTAGCATGTGTGAGATCTGCTGCTATAATACATGCTGTTGTAGTCAAGGTTTGCAAGGGAATAGATTTAATACTGGACAATAATTTATAGTTATTTCATAACATTCACCCCCCCCCCAAAATGCAGCAGAAAACAAGAGATCTGTCTACACACCAGATACCCAAAAAACGTTAAAGGATCCTATAGCAATGTCCTGCATGAGTCCAGTTGAAGAACTAGATCCATAACAATATCTTCTACAAATCCAGCTGGTGGCCTAGAGCGATGCTCAAGGTAAGGAACAAACTCCCCCAAAGAGCACTGTGGCAATCCTCAGTGACACTGAGGACCCAAGCTCCCTGATGATAACAGCTGAGTTCAAAACCAGCGTGAAAACTTCTTCAGGAAAATCAACCACACCATCTTCTCCACTTTTGCTTTTATGCTGTTTGCCACAATTTGCAGTTGAACCTTCCACACCCAGCACCATACTAACTTGGTTTGTCTGGGTATTGCTTGGTTTTTCTGGAGACCATTAGTTAATCCACCACACATACATTGGTTCAAGAAGAAACTACTAAAACCCTGCAAGGGAGAAGACTTTAAACAGAAAGGGCAAGGGCTGGGATATAGCTCAGGGGATAAGCACCTAACTGTCATGTGCAAGGTCCTGAGTTCAACTCACAGTACCAAGAATAAAAAAGGCCAAAATGTTTAACTTTTCAACCTTAATTTACTATAAGTAAGAATGCCCTAAAGCCCATGAGTCCCTCAGTCCAAATACTACTTTTTGTTTTTTTGAGGCAGGTTCTTTCTATATAGCCCAGGCTGGCCTTGAACTCATGGTGATCATCCTGGATCAGCCTCCTGAGTGCTGGGATTAAAGGCGTGCACCACCTTACCTGGTACCACTGAGATAGCTTTTTATTTTTTAATTTTGGTACAGGGTCTCATAGTGATCCTCTTGTCTCAGCTACCCCAGGGGCGGGATTTCAGGCATGTGCCACCATGCCCAGTTTCCAGGCCTATCATGGCACGCCTGGGGTTCATGCAGTACCCAAGATCAAACATTTCTTTTTTTGTTTTGTTTTTAGGGAAGGGTCTAAGGGATGTTCAGGATCTCATTACTAGATCAGATTTGTAATGATCTGCCTGTTTACAGCCAAGCTGGATTATAGGCGCGCCACCACACCCAGTCTCAATTGCTGTCTCTGTGCATCCTGGGTTTGAAGATCCCCGGTGGGCAGGGCAGGCCCAGGAAACGACCCCCCAACCCCTCCATGCCATCTCACCCGGCGCCTGTGCCTTAATCCCCTGAGCTATTTGGCCAGGCCCACTAAGATAGTTTTTTAATGAGCTCTTTAAATTTTTTTACTTCGAGGCAGGATCTCACTAAAGTAGGCGGACAGTCCTTGAATTTCATGATTCTCTTGCCTTCACTTCCAGAGTGCTGGAATTATGGGCATGCACCACACACGGCTCCTCTGTTCTTTCAAGAAGTTTTTTGTTTCAGCTAGAATTTGTCTCTGTTGCCTGCTACAGAGAGTCCAGGCTACAGCATAAATATACCAAACATTAAATGCTTCACATAGTAAAGAAGATTTTATTGAATGCCTAAATAACCCATCAGTGAACTTTTCTAAAAAATGAGAGGAAATTATTCTGCAACCTCTCACCCTGCTTTTACCCTGAGCCTTGCAGGAGGTTTACTTGTGCTGTGTCTACAGTTTGTGACTACAAATGAAGACAGGCTCAGTGCTCAAAAGGTTCTCATCTTCAGATCTTGACCTAATTATAGGTTGCTCCCAGTAACTTTGTTTTTGCTGTGGAAGTAGAAAAACAATGTTCACTTTCAGTAGTGAATTCTGTAGATATATTCAAGGTCATATATGTTTCTTAGCATAATTGTAATGCTATAATTTTCCAATCTGTTAATTAAGTCTAACTGAATTCTAGGGAGAATGTCAATGTAAGAATGACCTTGAATCAGCTTTTTATAAAACAGCAAGTATTTTAATGAATGTAGTACTAATAACTCTGTATGGCTTGAAATGAAAAACAGTAGACTAGTTTAGAATAGATTACCTGTGCATCTCAAGCACACAGAAATTGTGAATATGTGTCTGTTACTCTTCTCTTGTTGCTGGGGCAAATACCCAACACCCAAAATGAAGGAAGGAAAGGTTTACTTGGCTAGCAATTCATGGAGGTTTCAGTCCATAGGTGGCTGGCTCCAAGGCAAACTGGCACATGGCAGAGAGCAGCAATTCATGACACTGGAACAGCAACAATGGCAACAGAGAGAGACTCTGTCTGTCTGTCTTACTTATATTACATTGAGTCTATCCTACCTCAAGCTGGGTGTAGCACTCTCACTCATAATCCCAGTAGAACTCTGACCCATAATCCCAGCCTTGGATCACCCATAATCCCAGTGGATCATGAGTAATCTCAAACTCTGGAAGTCCCCACCCCATTGCTTGTATGAGATTTTGGGGGACAAGTAGACACAAACCATAAAAATATGTATACACAATGTTTTTTTTTTAAACAAATTATATAGCTGAGCTTGAATGAAATAAAAATCCTTAACTTTCAAAAATAAAATGGAGAATTCAAAAACACATCATTTGAGGTAGGCGTGTGGAATGGCTAGGGCTATGTGTTTGGGATCTACATGAAGCACTATCACATTCCAGCTGGACAAGACATCAGAACTGAATTCCACACATAATAATATCAGGAGCCTGCAAAGAGTTGTTCTTGAGCTGGGGTAGGGGTGGTAAGAGACAGTAGCTTTTTATTCCAAGGAAGCATCAGGGAAGCTTTGCACATTACTTTGGGTTGGGTTAAAGGGCAAAATACTCCCATGAGAAAGTAGATTTTAAGCCTTCACTTTGTATAGAATCCAGATTAACTCCACCGTCTGGATAGAATCCTAAAGATGGAAATTTAACACAAAAACTGATTCTTGAAACACTGGGGACCTGGTTTCTCAGTAGGAATACTCTCAGAACCATGAACATAGAGGTGCTTTTCACCTAAAGAAAACACCACTGCTGACCATCATTGCAAATATAAAATTGCAACTGATGTGAAGAAAGGATCCACCATGAAGTACACATTACCACTAAGAGCTTGATGCAGGACAGCCACAGGATAGCACATTTAAAAATGGGATGCTTTTAGTGACGACATGTAGGAACTTACAAGAGCGCACAGGCAACTTGAAAAAGGGGATTGAATTTCTAAAAAATAAAGGTAGGCATTAAAATTTAGAAACTAAAAAGAGTAGAAAGTAGATTAGAAAGGACATAGAATTTGTGAATGAAAAATGACATAAGAAAATCATCCTTGAACAGAGAGGTAAGAGACAAAAGATAAGAAAGAATAGGTTTAAAAAATATCAATATGTCTAACAGAAGTTTTATAAATAATTTCAAAAGATGAGGAAGATAATAGACAAAGACAATGACAGTTGATAATTTTCTAGAATTAAAGAAAAACATGAAGAACCAAGAATCAAACTGAGAGCCAGGGATAGTGGCACACATCTCAAATCCCAGCCTTGAAAGGCAGAAGGATCTATAAGTTTGAGGCCAGTCTGGGCTACATAGGGAGTTCAAATCCAGGTTGAACTACATAGTGAGAGTGTGTATCAAAAATAAAACAAACAGAATCAAGCTGGGCAAATAAATAAATCCAAACCTGGTCACATCATAAGAAGACTGCACGAATTAAAGATAGACAGATTATAAAATAAAATGAGAAAAAAGTATTTCCTACAATGGAACAAAGAATGATGGAACTCTGGAATATTAGGGGCTAAAGGGCAATTAAAATAGTGTCTTCAAAATGCTAATGAAAACTTGTCAGAGAAGGATGCTACACTTTGACACACACATAGTGCCCTCTGAAATACTGAAGGAAGTGGTTTATAAAGAAGGAAATTCTCCCACCAGGAAATAGTATGATGCACATAATGAAAACAAAAATGATAAGTAAGAACATTTGAGCATCACCATGACATTTAAAAAACTATTCAGTAGGACAGAAAGAAGGCTAAAATCTAGTGAAACAAATATCTTGGATTTGTAACAACTAAAAATATGGACCAGTGAAATAGCTCAGCAGACTAAAGAGCCTGCTTAGGCAAGTGCAGAGACTGGGGTTTGATCCACGGAACTGCATACCATGCTGGCCATACCCCAGGCATGCTGAGCTGGCCAGAGTTTGGGTGAAAACTATGAAAACAGGAGGATTACTGTAAGTCCAAGCTGTATAGTGAGACCCTGTACCAAATACATGAAAAATAACAATAAAATAAAATATGAAGCAATGTAATGAGCTAAAACAGTCTGAGGTGCAAGTACTGTGCATGTCACTGTGAAATCAGCATGCTTGTTGTGTTTGTGTCTTACAGCTGCCAAAACAGAGTACACTAAACTTGATGGATTGACACACCAGATATTCATTATTTTATAGCTATGAAAGCCAGAAATGCAAAATCAAGGTGTTCTTATGGTCAGTTCCTTATTCATTATCTTTTTATACTTTTTATTTTGGTAAACTTTCCACCACCTATTTGGCCAAATGGGACTGTTTTATTTGCCAGTTGCTGGCCTTCATATTCAGTTGTTTTTGGATGGCTTCTGTTATGGTTTGTGTATAGGTATCCCCCTCATGCAGTCATGGGATGTCTTCTAGAATTTGTAATTGATTATGGTGAAAATGGGTGCTGCACCTCCCCTGGGGTAGGTGATTTGCATTTCAATGTAAGGAGGAAGAGAAGTTAACAGCTTAAGCTGCTGCTAGCTCTCTCCCTACACTCTTGCTCCTTGCCTGCCACCATGAAAGGTTGTTTTCTGCCACGTGCTTCTCTGCCTTGGAGCCAGCTGAATATGGACTGAAACCTCCAGTAACTGAGCTAAACAAACCTTTCTTTCCCTTGTTTTGAGCATTGGGTATTTGTCCCAGCAATAAGAGAAGAGTAACTAAGGCAGCTTCTTATGTATGTGTGTTATATTTTCCCTTGTTATACTGCATAGTTACAATGTGGCTGTGGTCATTGCCACATTATGTATCATCTTAAGAATATAACCAAATTTGGGGCAGTCCCAATTATGGATATTACATAGCTTTGGAGAAGATACCCCTTTCCAGTTGCTGTACTTCAACTTCTTAGTTTCCCAAGTTATAATTTTGGTTACGGTTCCTGTTATTTTCATTTCTTAGAAATTGTTGGCCACTGTGATGTCTATTATAAGAAACAGCCCCTAAATGAGAAGTCATTCTTCCTGTACTTCCTACTTGCTTATCCCATAAAGCCCTAGACCACCAGAGATGAGGGCCTAGTATTTTGGAAATAATTTCCAGCAGTGTCTGTCAATGTAAATAAATCTTCCTCTAAGTCTTGAGTGTCACTTCAGTGTTTCTGCTTGCTGTAGCATTTGGTACACTGGCAGGAAGCACTGGCTGTGAGAACCTTTGATCCCAGTCATGGCCCTCACAGGTGGAGCAAGGGTCTCTCCAGGCTCTGAGTGTAACACATGTCCTCTAGATTTTTTATGTCCTCTCAGAGGTCTGGAGGATGATTGTTAACTCCACACTCAAGCAGCTCACATCAGACACTAAAGGAAGAAGAGCCTATCAGTCTGTCTATCTGCCTGCCTGATTCCAATAAGTCCCCTGGAAGCACCCCAGTTGGTCTTTCAGCCCACTCTGCTTGAGCAGGAGGGAAATCTGATCAACTCTCCTTAGAACCACCTTCAAGGGAAGAGGGTTGGAATGTTTAACCTCTGAATGTCTGCTGAATGAATGTGTGAGTGAAGGGCATGGACAATGTAAGCAATAGGCTGCTTGTCTGTGCACCAAGACTGAGAATTACCAGTTGCAGTGGCTGATTGGACCTGTACCTGTAGTTCTGTAGAGATC
This sequence comes from Capromys pilorides, assembly GCA_004027915.1. Classification (NCBI taxonomy): domain Eukaryota; kingdom Metazoa; phylum Chordata; class Mammalia; order Rodentia; family Capromyidae; genus Capromys; species Capromys pilorides. Next base: position 7,222 of record PVKN010018514.1, read on the forward strand.
AATATATCACATAAGGTTGGCCTTGTACCCTCCATAGCTAAGTGACACCTAAGTCCCTGTGAGGGGTGCACCTAGGTGGGCATCTGAATGGTCTCTCTGTTAGGGGTACCCACTCCTTGTTATGCCATCATTCAAGGGTACACAGCACACACATAGGAAGTCAGAGATAGGAATTAATTAGTCAAAATCCATAGTCCCTGACTGCAGGAAAAAGGGCTTTGTGAGGTTATAGAATTAAAAATGAAACCAAATCATTCTTGCTGAGACTTCCACCTTGGCACCTTCAGCAGCACTGCAATTGCTGCCAACACCTATAGCTTCAGTTCCCACTCCCATATCATCTACTTCCAGCCAACTGAACTGGTTCCAGCTAGCCATTGCCAGTATTTGACATAAAGGCCCTCCCCTTGAACCTTCAGCTTTTTGGTCATATTTTTCCTGGTTAGATGTCATCTAATGCCCACCCAAGATGGCTATCAGCCATCTTTTCTGAGTTCTACATTTTGACTGAGGAAAAAATGGAGTGTCAGCTCCGATGAATGAGTTGTCATGGCCTTTCCAAGGGACACCTCGCCTAGAAGCAACCCAGTGAAACACTTCTCAAAGACATCAAAAAGGAGACAAAAACCCATCAGCCAGAAACCTGATGAAAGAAAATCATCTGATGCCCATAAGAAAATCTAGTCTGATAGATGACCATATCTTCTGATGAGTTACAAGGGCTATGAATACACAGATAAATGCCCCCCATCTGTGAGACATGAAGACTCCTGACTATCCAGGCCCACCTTAACATGAACCTTTCTTCACTCTGTTGGGCAAGGAAGGACGGAGCAGACTGAACTCTATCAAATTGGGTGCCTGAGAGCCCACTGTCATTACAAAAGTTGGAGGCAAACCTGTGACTTTGCTGGCAGACAATGAATAGACCTCTCTGCCTTGAAAATTTCCCTCTGTTCAAAGGTTACTGTCATCAGGGCAACTCTCTGCCTCACACCCCTACTGTCAGACACAAACTGGCAGCCTGGGAGGACAACTCACCAGATATGAATTCTTGTATAAGCTAGTCCCCATACTGCTTCAGGAAAGAGACCTCCTAAAAGCAACTGCCTCCTTTGCACCAAGCCAGTATAGATAACCACATTCCTGAAGTTCTGAAAACTTTCCTCCAACAGGTATAAGGTGAAGACTTGTCTCTGGACCTGGCCATCAGTGATGCCGCCTTACTGTGGCTTCCATTGCTTTCAGATGTCCTGGGGCACACAAAGAGGTATCCAGCCACACATCAGCCTGGTGGAATGTTGATCACCTGGGGCAAGATCTCCATGCCATCAGGAATGCAGCCATCACCTTGCATTCTGTGGTTCTCAGCCCAACAGTCCCTTTTTGAACTGTTACTCAATTGCCACAGGGTTTTGAAACTCTCTCCCTATTTTCAGAGAAACTTAAACACAGTTTTGGCTCTGGGGCAACCTATTTTTCTGTCCCTTCCAGCTCTGGCACAGTTCCCCGAGACTTCAAAATTGTAAAATGTCTATAAACTGTCAAGTTGCTAAAATAGATTTCTCCTGCCCATAAAGTCAGTTCAAGATCTCTGAGATACCAGTGCCATCACAATTGCCCTTCACATATGTTCCCTCCTTCTTCTGCCACACACAGCCTTCTGGTATACCTGCCTGTACCTAAATAATTCCTTTTTGCTTTCATTTGGCTCCTGTCAGTCAGCCTCCCTTCATCTTTAAATGGAAAGACCCTATTTCTAAACTCAAAAGTCAATTGACCTGTACTCAACCTCCCAGAGGTTCAATAACTTGTTGTACTAGTTTCTCAGCTGATTAATGACACATAAGTTGCCTGCTAAAAATATATAAAAGCTCTGCTAAAAATTCTACAAATTTCTTCAGACTGTTGGCTTCTATAGAATCTAATCCTAGAGTTCATAAAAATAATGATGCTTCCTCAGAATGTCAGACCCTGGGATCACCCAATGGCTGACCTGTACTAATATTTGGATCCAGTCACTAAGGGCTGCCTTCCCTCTGCCACCAGACTCTAACAGCTACTGTCCTAATAAAAAAGCCATAAGCTTACAGAATAGGTTGACCTGTCTACTTGCCACGTGCTGTACTAGGCCATGACTGCCTGGCACTGACTAATGAACTCTTCTCAAGCCAAGAACGAGCCTCCTGACAGATGCAGAGTGCAACTTGCTCATAGAGGGAAACAGCTCTGCTAGGAATGGAGTCCAGCAGGCTAGATATGCTATGGTCACCTTGGACAAAGCTATTTTGGGCAAACCTGTGCTTAAAACAATCCAGATAGAAGCCTAAGCCCCCTCTAGTGATCTGATTGATTGCACCATCAACCTCAACAAGAAAAACTTTACCCAGTACTCTCAGAAGATCTACCTTAGTAAGGGTCAGGCCCCTGCCCCCATCATTTGTTCTGCAGAGCTGAAGCCACAGCACTGATGCCTGTACCACTGTGGCCAGTTTAGGCTTCAGCATCTGTGTCACTGGCCTTGACCTCATGCATTATAGCGCACTCTCTCCATTTAAAGATATATAGATTACACAGAAATAAAATCTTACAAGGGTTATGAATATCTTTCAGTGCTTGTCTGCCTCTATTCAGATTGGCCCAAGACAACAGGTATTTATAGAGTCCTGCTACCAGCTATACTTGTAGACACTCCTGCACATAGATATAACCCAAGTACATCAGAAATCTAGCCTTAGATCAGCTGGGGAATGTACCTGGACTAGACAGCTCACTCTGAAGAGACAGTGCACTCAGAGCCCTGCTCTAGTCACTCTGGATGCCTGAGGACAGTGTTCATAGGATTGCTCCATACCTGTTCCCTTTGATTTTTGTCTTTTTAGACTGCTTACCACAGTTCTTGCTCTGCCTTAGCTCTATAGTTGCTCCAAGAGAATAAAACAACCAATCAAACACTTGACCAAGATTTGATGAGCATCCACAGCACACTGGACACACTTCTAGAGCAGATTAACTCCTTCACTCTGTTGTCCAGGGATCAGCCTGCAACTACATCACTGCCTCTTCATGTGGCCGTCTCCCGTTGTCTCTGTCTTTTCCCTTTTGATTTCTTTTCTTCTTCCATTCATCATCGTTGGATTTAGGGTCCACCCTAATCCACCGTGATGTTATCTTGAGATTCCTTTTTAATTACAGTATATTTACAAAAGAAGTTAAGTAATATCTGCATATGAGTTTTTCTAAAATAACAGTTCTCACATTTCTTGGTCTCATGATCCCAAAAACTGAATAAAAGTTTTGAAATGAAAAGATTTAGGCCAGGCTTGGTGGTGCAGGTCTATAATTCCATTACCTGAGAAGTTGAAGCAGGAGGGTTTCTGTGAGTTTGAGGCATCCCTGGGCTAAAAACTGAATTGAATGCCAGCCTGAACTGAATAGTGAATCCTTGCCTCAAAAGGACAAAACATTAAAATTTTAAATCGAAAAATTGTGCTATGAGGCATTATTTTATTGAATCATTAATTGACAATAAGGATAAACCCATTACATATTCTATATTTCCTAAGAATCTCTTAACTAATTGTCATAGGCTTGGTATCTTAAAACAAGAGTAATTTATTACCTCATAGTAATAAAGAATTGATGTCTGAGATTAAGGTGCAGCTAGGTTGGTCCTTCCAGAATTAGAAGCTTTAGAAGTCACTTCTTAACGGGCAACTACATCACCACGTAGCCTTCTCCCTTTGTCTCTGCGCCTTTTCCTTTGCTGTTTCTTAACCTTCTTTCACTCATCATTGCATTTAGGACCACCCTAATCCACTTTGATGTTATCTTGAGATCCTTATTTTAGTTACAGTGTATCTACAAAAACATTTGTCCCAAATAAAGTCAGTTTGGAAGTTCTGTGGGGGCATAAATTTTTGGGAACCACAATTCAACACAGTAGTCATGTTAATAAGGTAGAAGTGGCCACTAAAAATGTAGAATGTGGGTCAGTTCCACAGCTCAGTGGCATAAGCCTGGCAAGCACAAGGTCCTGAGTTTGATCCCCAGTACACACCACCAATTGTAGAAAGTATACATTATAAATAAATTCAGGGGGAAAAACAGAGAAAATATACTTGAGAGTAGAAGAAAATAAGCTAAGTAAAAGCACAATAAAATCAAATTGAAGAAGTCCAAATTTGCTAGAAAGTATTTTAAGTACAGACAAGTTACAATATAATTGTCAAAAAAGTCAAATTAGATTAAAAACAAAACCAAGTAACGCTCACATAGCATTGCTGCTCTCAACAGACTTGAGTCTCATTTTCTTTTGGCTTAGCAGGGCTGAGATGAATTGTCGTCTGATTAGTGTGCTCAAATCATTTTTGTGTGCACTGTTAAAGTTGTCTACAAACAGAAGCTACAGAATAGAAAGGGAAAGCAAAATCTCTCAAGCTAAATTTCCCATTTTCAGATAGTAGTGAAAGATTTTAGTTTCAAGATTTCTTTTAATAAAGTACTTGCAGATGGCTTCAAAAATTAACAAAAGATTTGATCACCTGCTCATCTTTATTCTTTAGCCAAATCCCTATGTTAGTAATAATAATAAACTTTGAAATTTCTGGCTACGAAGAACAGATCTTGTTGCAAACCTGGTAGAGTACAAATGATTTTTTATTCATGGCAAGTACAACTCCTGAATGCACAGCATGGACCAGTTTTAACGTTTTCAGAATAAAAGGAAAAAAAAAGTTACCAGATCACATTCAAAGGAGATAGCAGCTATGAGTTTTTTTTTTTTTTAAGAAAAATACAACTTACAAAATACAAAGTGCAAATTTTGAGCACATGTCAAATAAAGAAGAAACTTCAATTAAGAGAGTACGTACTTTTCTAATTTCGATGAAAAAAAATGTGACAGCTAGTCCTAACAAATTATGATTTCTTTTTTGAGCAGTGGATTTCATTGAGACAGGGTATTGTTATGTAGTTCAGGTTGGTCTTGAACTTAGTATGTAGTCTAGACTGCCCTTGAACTTGTGTTGAATCTCCTGCCTCAGCCACCTATGTGCTGGAATTATAGGCATGAGTCACCACACTAGGCTTACAATTATTTTTTTAAAGTGATAAAGCAATTTTAATTATATATTTACTTTAATTTTTATTAAACCTAAAAGAAAAATTATCTCCCCTTCAGAATATAGTTGAAAATTAGCTTTGCTTACCTCCAATGATACTGCTTATTTTTCAATGGCAGAATTATTTTAAATTTTTTAAATATTTATTTATTTGGTACGGGGTCTAGCTGTGCAGCTTGGACTTGTGATCTCCTGTCTCAGCCACCCCAACCCTGGGATTACAGGCATGCACCACCATGCCTGATTTCAGCGTCCAGCATAGCGTGCCTGGGACTCCATGGTTGGCATGGCATGTGGTACCAGGAACCTAGGTTCCTGTGCTTACAGGGAGGCGCTTAGACCACCGAACTATCTGCCCAGCCCTGTGTTATTTTTATATTCCTGACTCACTGCATAGTGCTTGAAGGTAAATAAATTTGTTAACACTTGATAAATTTTCCCAAAACTTATTTTTCTTAAGTTGAGCCTCTTTTCCCTATATTTTTGCATTAGCAGGTCAGAAGAGGTTAAGTTCTGCTAGTCTGATTCCATAGTTCATTTTATATATATATATATATATATATATATATATATATATATATTAGTTGAAGCTTAACAAAAAGCCAATACATTCAGTACAAAGTACTATAAGTGTAATGAAGCTAATACCAATTCTTATTCTGTCAGCACAATGTAAGATGTCTCATTACTTAATGTGGAGAGCAGTTTTCCTTGAAGTGGTACACTGAATAATCAACCCATAACTTCACTCCCTCCTATTCATAGGGGTGCTTAATCATGTCATCTTAAAACCTTATTCAAAGTGGCAGGAAGACTCATTACACCAACTGAAACAATTCCACCTCTATACCAGTTACCACAAGTTTTAGATTGAAAAAAAAATATAATACTAGATTTGTTGGCCAAACACCTGAGACAGGAAGAAAACAAATTGAGCACCAATATATTTTTCAATTAGGTCTTTAATACACTTCACTGTTTACTGAAGGTTACCTTATAACACCTAAAATTTACTTGCTTTGATGTCTATTTAAGAAGTGGTTAAAATATTGAGTCTAGCTGCATAGTTAACTTTATAGGGACATAAAATAATCTGATGTGGGAAAATGTTCTTTTGGAGCAAAAACATTTTGTTGCTGTTGTTTTAAGTAGTTTTGTAATATGTTTTGACTATATAATGTTAAGGTCAAAAAGAAATGTGCATAAACACCATATGCTAGTAGGTAAATCCTTACAAGTATTCTAGGTTGGCAGTTATGTGTGTATCAGGGTTGAAAAAATAAATATATTTAGTACACTATGTCACTGACAGAGAAACAAGTTACAAAGAATCAAAGAGAAAAAGCTGGAATGCTATGTTAGTAGAACCCTGGTTAGCAATAACCATATAAACTAAGGTTTATTTTAAGTGTATGAATACAGATCAGTAAAGAAGTTACTATAAACGTGTATACATGTACTAGTATACATTCACCTATTTCCTGGTTCTGTCCACTGAGGCCTAATAATAGTGAAGGCCCTTCCAAACAATATATACATCCAGCACCCAAATTTTGGATACTAAATACTATTGTCCTGGGCCACTTGGAGAAATGACTGAGTCTAGGTCTGAGGTAGAAAAAAATACAAGATGATCCTGAAACACTTTTTGGAGGTTCAGTGAATTTGACCCAGGCCTCTCACATGCTAAGAGTATGTTTTGTTGTTCAGCTACATCCTGCCCCTAGACCATCCCGCAAAGCTACAAAGCAGGAAAGAGTAAGAAGAAAATGATTCCTGACAGACAAAGCTGGAACAATTTAGGCAATAAAATCACTATTATATTGGGTTACAACAAAAGCACATCCATGAAGCCATATAAAAAAAAAAAAGGACTGAAGAAATGAAAAGTGGCAAATTCCCTTTATAATTATAAATAATATATGCCCCCTCCAGAAAGTGGAGCTTAACTCCTCTCCATGGTCATTGTTTGGATATAGCAGCTTGTTTCCACAGTATAACGTTATAGTAGAGAAACATGGCAGATACCATCTTCATCAAGTGAACAAGATTAAATGTAACCAGTGGCAAGTCATGTTGGCCCTATACACGTGCTCTAGAATGTTATGAAAAGGCTACTGCCTCTGGATAGTTTTCTTCCCAGCACACTGTAACACCAGTGCAGTCATGAGAAAATATCAGATACACCTAAATAGAGGGGCATTCTGTAAGGTATTTTTAATCAGTACTTAAAATGTCAAGATCTGGAAAAATATGAAAAATTGAAAAAAATATTAGATTAAAGACACAGGAAACTAAATGAAATATAGACTTGTAGGTTGGATCCAGGAACAGAAAAAAGACATTAGTGTTTATTAAAAGTAATAATAATAAAAAAAGACATTAATGGGAAAATTGAAATCTAAAGTCTGCAATATAGCTAGTAGTATTATACTCAGATAACGTCTTAGTTTTGACAAATGCATAATGCTTACATGAGATGTTAGCCACTTTTCTGTAAATCTAAAATTACTTGGGGGGCTGGGGAGATAGTTCAGGGGTACAAGTGCCTGCCTGGCAAGTACAAGGTCCTGCGTTCGACCCCCAGTTCTGCTAAATAAATAAATATGACTTGAGCATTTTTAAGTTTCAGATTAAAGAAATAAAAATATTTCTCAAGTCTAATTTGTATATTTCATCTGTAAAATAAACATTTTTCAACAAATATATCAAGACCTGTTATGTTAAATGATACAAAAAAAAATGTTTATTTTTAAGATTAAATACAAATCAGGGACCAGCAAGATAGCTCAGTGGCAAAAGATGCCTGTTTAGGCAAGCATAGGCAAGCACAGGGGACCATGGTTTGATGCCTAGTACCACATACTGTGCCAGGCCCACCCTCAAGGAGAAAAAAAAGATCAAATACAAATCAGAGATCATTTCTTTCTTTTTTCTTTTTTAAATTTATTTGGTACAGAATCTCACTATGCAGCTCAGACTTGGAATGATCCTCATATTTTAGCCTCACCAGCACTGAGATTACAGGCATACATCACTACACCCAGTGGGCTGGCTCAGCAGGCCCGGGGGTGAGACCAGGGCAGCAGATAGTGCCAGAGACTGAACCCCCATCCCAGTGCTTGCATAAGCAGGCTATTTAGTCTACTGAGCTATCTCACTGATTCTTAAATGTTTAATTCTGAGTAACTAAAAGCTTCATTATTTCTTTAAATGTTACATCTGGGTGAATAGAGGATATTCTACCAGTCACTGAAAAGGCAGATAAGAATTACTGCCTGCTGGCAGAGAACTTATTGATTTGTATGTGTGCAAGTACAAGATTGTCCTACTAAACTCAAGCTTGATCTAATTTCTTTTTGTGGTAATAGTGACTGTCTTTTGAGATAGGCTTTCACCATTTAGTTTGGACGAGATCAGAGATGCTCAGGGAGTATGACCTAGACTCACTACATTGTTTAGGCTGGTCTCAAACTTGCAGCTATCCTCCTGGCTCAGCCTCATGATTACAGTCACTATATCTGACCTCCTGACCTAATTTTTGTTTTTAATTTAATTAAAATCTACCAAATTCTCGTATTCACTTCTTTAAGAACTTGTCTTGAAAGAACTGATGAAGTAGAAAGGGGTTTGAAAACAAAACTAAGCACTATGTACAACTGAGAGGTGAGATAGATGGCTTTCTTTTTCCTCTCGTGCTTTAGACTTTCATGGTGAGAAGATATAATAATCCTGTGACAGGACTTGGTGTTGCAGAAACTCAGTATTACTCATTGAATGCATACTTAACTAATACTACTTTTACTGACGCATCAAGGAAAGGATGCCCTGGAGAATGATCTGGCCCTACAAGGTGCTGCCCAGGACTCTAGGGCAAGAGGCAACAAATGATGTCTTACAACCAAAGAATTGCTGGCTTCTGTTGATAGGGACCATCTATCAGGGCAAGTGTACAAAGAGCTGGCCGCTAACTGGTCCCCGAATTTTCCCATGGCTACACTGCCAGGTCCTTCATGCCCTCCACCATCACAAATGAACACCTATGTAACATCTTCCAGGACATTTCACATGACAAGTGGTCTGACCTGTACAACATGAGGCCACTCTGCTGTCCATCCAGAGACTGTTATGAATCAATATGTCAACCATTTGTGATAACTATATTAAATACATTTGCTTTCAAATATTAATCAAGGACCCAGAGTCACCATTGGCCTGTACCTGTAATCCCAGCACTTCAGAGGCTAAGGAAGAAGAAACATTTCAAGTCTGGGACCATCCTGGGCTATACACTGAGTTCAAGGCCAGCCTGAACTACAGTGAGACCCTATCTCTAAGTAAGTAAGTAAGTAAGTACATAAATAATCAGGGAACCAAGTTTTAGAATTATGTATCTTCATACTCTATAAAGATAATAACAAAGATGAAAGGATCAAAAGTATCATTGTAAGATCAATGAA
>PVKN010018515.1:0-16807 GCA_004027915.1 Capromys pilorides
GGAGGAGTACTAAAAAAAGTAGAGACAGAAAGCGCTTCTGCTCCCGGAATCTTGAGGAGCACACACGCTGAGGGGCGCACAGCAGGGCATCTTTCCCAGGGGAGCTGGTGCTGCCTCCACAGTCGGGCGCGAGGAGGGAGCAAGAAAGGGTCCATGGCAGAGGTGGTTGTCATCTCTGTGTGGCGAGGCACAGGCACCTACAGGCACCTGAGAGTGTGATGTCACAGCAGACCTGTCCGGGCACGCAGAGCACACTGGTCTGCTCCGCCCTGCCCTCCGTCTGTGCCCCCGGCCTCTTGGAGCCGCATCGGCAAGGGGAGAGCGAGGACGGGATGTCGGGGTGGCTTGCAAGCCCCGGATGCTATCTCTGAACGAGGGGAGCATTTCCCGGACACAAGCACAGGTGAAGAGCCTGGGGCCCAGAGAGGGTGCCCGGCTGCTCAGAACCACACAGTTTCCAAGGGGCGGAGCCAGGACCAGGACCAGGACGCGGGACGCCGCGGACCCCTGGCCCAGCTGGGTGGCAGAGAGCGGAGGGACGGCCCGGGGGACAGAGAGGGGTCCGCAGCTCTGCCCAGGGAGCCACAGCCAGCCCTTAGTCTGCCGGGCCGGAGGGAGGGCGCTGCCGCTGGTGGGTGGGCGTGGCACGCCGCCTGGGGTCACCCGCAGGTCGCACCCTGTTTGGAAACAAGCTTTCCGTAGCTTCCAGCGCACAGCCCGAGGGCGTTACAGCTGCTTCGAGCCGGGGACCCAGAGGACTCCGCGGGATGCCTATGCCTCAGTTTCCCCGTGGCAGGCTGGCCAGGCTGAGGGAGGCTGCGCAGCCGCGCAGTGCGTTCCCGCCGGGGGTCCGGGCCGCTGGGAACAGCTGGTCTCAATTTAGTCTCGGAGGCCAGGGCCACATTCCTGGCAGTTTGAGGGCAGCTGGAATGCGCCGACGGGCGGAGGGAGGTGACCGCTGCGGGTGCGGGCGGGGCCTGGACCTGGGTCTCCAGAGCCGCCACCGCAGGCACACGGTACCCTGCGCGGTGCGCAGCCTCCTGTAACTTGGGCTATGGGAGCCAGGGCGGCTGGGCCGGTCAGGCTGGCCGCTTAGGCTGGCCGCTTAGGCTGGCCGCTTTTGTGCTCTGTGCAGACACTAATCCCCGGGCCCAGGTTTAGAGCAAGAAGCAGGAAGTGGGGGCACCTGTAAGGAGAACCCAGTGCCCGGGCAGGTCTGCATGATGCTTCATGGCCGTCATCCCAAGTTCAAGGCATTGGGAGGCTGAGGCAGGAGGGTAGAAAGTTGGAGCCCAGCTTGGGCAGGTTGGCAGCTGAGCGAGGTGGAAATAAAGAATAAAAAGGGACTCAGTTCAAAGGCCTGAGCTTCCACTCCCAGTAACTCCCCTCCCCCACATGTATGTGTGAGCGTATGTGCATGCCCGTGCTCACACCTGCTGTGCAGTAATTCCACTGGGGAGTGCAGAAACTGAGACTCAGACCACAGGCATCTGTCCCTGGTCACAGAGAGCTGGGCATGGAGGAATCATACCCGGGGAGAGTGTCACTTGAGTCCTTCCCTGGGGAGCAGGGAGGAGAGGAAGGGATCCATCTCTCCACTGTGGGAGGAGGGCAGGGGTCTGCAGCCACAACTGGCTTCTGCTTGTATGTTTATTTAGTGGTGCTGTCTTGGAGATTAAAAGCAAGCAAGCAGGGCTTTCTAGCTGAGTACATCCCCAGGCCAGTATTAGGGCTAAGTCATTAAATTATTCAGGCTGGTCCTCCACTTGCGATCCTCCTGCCTCAGCCTCCCTAGTACAGGGATTACAGGTATGTGCCATGGGGCCCTGGTAGTTTCTATAAGCAAGAAGGTACATAGCGTACTGAAAGGTGGAGACCGGTGCCACAGGAGCATACACACAAGCCAGAGGCTTCACAGAGCCCCCGCGGCACCCTCTGTTGTGGGACACATACAAGAGACAGCAGATGGGTGGCCAGACATTACCTGTGCCTGGGTTTGTAGCAGCAGGACCGCAGCAGCCAGGAATGGGAGCCTCCTCACTGTGCTTGGCAGGGGATGGCAGGAAAGGGTGAGGTTCCAGGGGTGGCACCACACAGCCTTGCCTTAGTTACTTTGCTGAGACAAATTATCCAACACCTGAAGTTAAGGGAGGAAAGGTTTATTTGGCTCACAGTTTCTGGAAGTTTCTGTCTATAGTCCTCTGGCTCCGGGGCGGGGCGGCAGCACAGCAGAGGGCGCTGTAGTGGAGAAAGAGTTCATGGCAAAGCAGGGCAGGCGGAAGCAGCAAGCACCATGTGACAAGCTGCAGCCCTCTTTCTGCCCTTTATGTCTTTTTTAAAAAAATGTATTTAGTACAGGGTCTGCAGGGTCTCAATACACAGATCAGACTCGTAGTGAGCCTCCTGTTTTCAGCCTCTCAAGCGCTGGGATTACAGGTGCGCGCCACCACACTCAGTTGCCATCTCAGCGCACTCCAGGGGCGGGGCCAGTATAGCATTCTGGAGATTGGGATGAACCCCTGCCCCCTGTGTCTCTTATATCTTATCCAGGGTAGCATTCACACCCAGGATGGGGCAACCTTAATCCCACCCAGAGCCATCCTAGACCAATCAGTGCACTGATTTAGTAGTTGCCCACCATTGATCCCAGCATCCCACATCTCTGGAAGAGCTCTGCCCTTGACCCCACGAAGCTTTGGGGGGACATCTAGACATAAGCCGTAACACCTGTCATCCCAGCAATCAGGAGGCTGATGCACAAAGATCACCATGAGTTCGAGGCCAATCTAGGCTACATAGTGAGACCTTGTATCAAAAAAAAAGCAAGTCTACACAAACATTTGGGCCACCAAGATGGCTCAGCAGTCTAAAGCACCTGCTTAGACAAGCTCAGGCAACTGCAGAGACCGTGGTTCAATCCCTGGCACCACATGCTGCGCCAGCCCCACCCCCAGGGCAGGCTGAGCCAGCATATATATATATGTGTGTATATATATATATATATATATATATATATATATGACCCATAGCATGGGCTCCATGGGCAGGAGATGCCCAGGACAGGTGAACCCAGAGACAGGAAGTAGCCTCTTGGTGCAAAGCTGGGGATGGGCTGGGTACTGCTCATGGGACTGAGTTTATTTTGGGGTGACAGAACGTCTGGAATTAGAGGTGGCGGCTACACACCATTGTGAATGTACTGATTGCCACTGAATTGTATCCCGGGGGGTGGAACCCGGGTGCCTTCACGCTGAGCTGCACCCCAACCCCTTCTTATTTTTTACTTTGAAGCGAGGTCTCTGAGTCGCTAAGTCGCCCAGGCTGGACGCGTCACTGGCAGCTCTCCAGCCTTCCCTGCCCTCCCTAGTGCTGGGTGGGAGACGGCCGTGCGCCACCATGCCGGGCTCACGCGTAGGCAAGGTCCAGAGCCTCTGTGAGTTGTGAGCCGTGTGCTCTGGAGGCCCGGGCTCCAGGAAGCCCGTCTGTCTCTTTCTTTGCTAGCGTCTGGCTGCCCCCTGAGCCCTCGCTCTCTGCCCCTCCAGCTCCTGTCCAAGTACAACCCGCAGAAGGAGGCTGAGCTGCGCAGCTGGATCGAGGGCCTCACGGGCATGGCCATCGGCCCCGACTTCCAGAAGGGCCTGAAGGATGGGGTCATCCTGTGCACGTGAGTTGGTGCAGCTCTGGCTGCCGCTAAGTGGGCGTCGTGCCCTTCTCTGTCTCTTGTCTTTTTCTTCTTTCTGCAGTGTGGGGGATGGAATTCGGGCCCTGGCGCACGCTAGGCAGATGCTCCCCAGTCTGCTTCACTTTTTTTTATTTTGAGACAGGGTCTTGCTACGTTGCCCAGGAAGGACTCAAACTCCAGATCCTCCTGCCTCAGCCTTCTGAGTAGCTGGGATGACAGGCGTGTGACACCGCTGCGCTGGGCTTTTATTTGTCTTGTTGCCCCATCTGGCATCTCCAGCAGGGAACATCCCAGCCTTACACTGCCCATTTTGTGAGCCATTACTCAGACTTCCACAGTTAGGGATCTTAAAAATGGTGGCAGAGCCAGGTATGGTCCAGGCTGTCCTTAGCAAGACCCTGTCTCAAAAATAAATAAATTTTTAAAAGGGGTAGAAGTGGCTGGCCACATAGCTCAGTGGACTAAAGCATCTGTTTAGGCAGACCCAGGGGCTGGGATTCGATCCCTGGTGTGTTGTGCCGGCCCTGCCCCTGGGGGGCCATGAGATGAGGTGACACCTGTGATCCCAGTGACTGGGAGGCTGAAAACAGGAGGGTCGCTCCGAATCGGATTCGTGTAGTGAGACCGTGCAGACCCAGTACTAAATACATTCAACAAATAAATAAATAAATAAGGGCTGGGGCTGGGGCTATGGCTTAATGACATTGTGCCTGGCAAGCACAAGGTTCAGAGTTTGATGCCCTGTGCTGAAAAGAAAGGGCCAGGGATGCAGCTCAGTGTGAAGGCCCTGGGTTCCATCCCTAGGTCTGTAAGGACAGACGGACAGACAGACAGATGGACAGACAGACAGACAGCCGAGCCAGGAGAGGCAGCCTGGTTCCAGGAGGCAGGCACTTGGGTGAGGTCTCGACCAAGGCTCTGAGGCGCTTGCTCTGATGGAGGCTCTGCCCCTGTCCCCCCAGACTCATGAACAAGCTGCAGCCAGGCTCAGTCCCCAAGATCAACCGCTCCATGCAGAACTGGCACCAGGTGAGGCACCGCCGGGGAGTGAGAAGGGCAGACCTGGCGCCATGGACAGGGCAGAACTAGGTCACTCATGCTCTTCTCCTGCCTCCTCCCAGCTAGAAAACCTCTCCAACTTCATCAAGGCCATGGTCAGCTATGGCATGAACCCTGTGGACCTGTTTGAGGCCAATGACCTGTTCGAGAGTGGGAATATGACACAGGTCCAGGTGTCTCTGCTTGCTCTGGCAGGGAAGGTGAGGATCAGAGAGGGACAGCAATCTGCCTGGAGTCACACAGCACGGTGGGGGTCGATTGCAGAGTCTCTCTCTCTCTCTCTCTCTCCCCTTCTCCAATTTTTTTTTTGTGGCTGGTTCAGTCCCCTGAGGGCAGGGTTGGCACCATATGTGGTGCCTGGGATTGAACAGTGGTCCCCTGCGCCTGCCTAAGCAGGTGATTTAGACCGCTGAGCTATCTCTCCAGCCCTTTTGGTTCTTTTTGGGACAGGGTTTTGCTGTATAACCCTGGCCTCAAATTCGTGGTGATCCTCTTGCCTTAAGCTCTTGCGTGTTGGGAAGACAAGCGTGCACCTCCACACCAGCCTTACTGTTTGGTGTGCTTTGCTTTTTGTGCTGCTGGTGACATGACGAAACCCGGGGCTTTGTGAGGGCTGAGCCGCCACCGCTGCTGAGCGGCATCCTGTCCCTGGAAGGAGGTCTCAGGTCAAGGAACTGAGCCCCAGTGGTGCTTTCAGAAGCTTCCTTGTAGGAGCAAAGGCTGGTGGCAGTAGGAGGCGCACAGAGGGTTCTGGCCAGGGCTGGGCTGGACCAACATGGCAGGGTAGGGAGAAGAGAAGAGGGTGGCTCAGGTGCTCCAGAGGAGGCAGAAGCACCCACAGGGTTCCTGGGCTGGGCAGGCTTGGTGGCGCGCACCTGTGTCTAGAACTCAGGAGGCTGAGCAGGAGGATCACCACAATTTGAGAGTCTCCTCCTGTCAGGAAGGCTGCATTTCTCCATGGGCCTCCCCAGGCCAAGTTGCCAGGGCCTGGCTCAAGGGTCCTGGATGCCCTCCCCACTCTTTTCTCCAGGCCAAGACAAAGGGATTGCAGAGTGGCGTGGACATCGGGGTGAAATACTCGGAGAAGCAGGAGCGGAACTTTGACGATGCCACCATGAAGGCTGGCCAGTGTGTCATCGGGCTGCAGGTGACCCTGCCGTGACATGGGTCCCTGGTGCCTTCCCAGGGGGGCTTCAGGACATGGAGGCCAATTTGACCTCTCCCATGCCTCTGCAGATGGGTACCAACAAGTGTGCCAGCCAGTCGGGCATGACGGCCTACGGTACCCGGCGGCACCTCTACGACCCCAAAAACCACATCTTGCCTCCCATGGATCACTCCACCATCAGCCTGCAGATGGGCACCAACAAGTGTGCCAGCCAGGTGGGCATGGGCGGTGCTTAGACTGCAGCGCAGCTCTCTCCTCCCCTGTGGGGGAGTGTCCATGCCACCCTGTGCCTCAGTTTCCCCCAAAGGGTTGCTCTAGATTCTGCTCAGTTCTACTCAGTGTTAACCTCTTAGGAAGCCAGGTATGGGGGCCACACCCGAGGCTGAGGCGGGAGTTTCTCAAGGTCAAGCCCAGCCTGAGCAGCTTAGTGAAGCTCTGTCTCATGGGCTGGAGGGGAGCTCAGCGCAGAGGGCTTGGGTCTCATTCCTACTACTGTACAAGAAAGAAAAGAAAAGATTATAAGATGTTCAGATTTCCCGCCAAGTGAGAGTACCTGTCCATGTAATGGCATTGGAGCCTTAAGCTGCCCTAGAGGACTGAGCCCAGCTGCAGAGCTCCCTGGCGGGCAAGGAGAAAGTGGAACAGGACTGAATCAGGAGGAAAGGGACTCCCGGGGAATAAAGACCCACACCTCGGAGTGTGAAACAAGCCCTGGAAATTCTCTTAAGAGGGCTTTTTTTTTGGTCTGTGTTTTGAGTCAAGACGTCACTGGTGTCACTAAGTTGCCCAAGCTGTGCTGGAATTTGAGGTCCTTCTGCCTCAGCCTCCCAGAGCGCTAGGATAACAGGCGTGCATTGCTGTGTGTGATCCATAGGGATTTTGTATCTGGTTTAAAGCAGCTGGGGAAACCACCTGGGAACTCCGTGGGTCTCCTTTTCCCCTCCTGGCCCTGACAGCCCTTCCCCTCTTTCTCCAGGTGGGCATGACGGCTCCAGGGACCCGGCGGCACATCTATGACACCAAGCTGGGGACCGACAAATGCGACAACTCCTCCATGTCCCTACAGATGGGGTACACGCAGGGCGCCAACCAGAGTGGCCAGGTGTTTGGCCTCGGCCGCCAGATCTACGACCCCAAGTATTGCCCTCAGGGCCCAGTGGTGGATGGGGTCGCCTCTGGGACTGAGGATGGCCCAGGGGAGGCCTCGGAGTATCCGCCCTACTACCAGGAGGAGGCCGGCTGCTGAGGTCCTGTGCTGACCCCACTCCACCCCCTCCACCCCAGTTTTTGGGTTTTCTGTGTTTTTTTCTTTTCTTTTTAATATACTCAGTGATGCAGGGTTGGGTGGGATAGGGTAACTAGGGGCTCTTTCCCCTCAGCTTTTGGTTTTTCTTTTTTTTTTTGGGACAGAGTCTCACTATGTATGTTAGGCTGAAACAAACTCACTACGTAGCCCATACCAGCCTCTTAATTTGCAGGGATCCTCCTGCCTCAGCCTCCTGAGTGCTGGGCTACAGGTGTGCACCACCACATCTGCCCCCTCCCCATCCTGTTTCTCTGCAGGGCTGAGCCACTGGGTGGGAAAGGAGTTGACCATATTGGGATGCTGTGGAGTAGAGGGGTCCCAGACCCCACATTTCCTGACAGGCCTTGTGCAGAGCTATATGGGGAGACACAGGACCGGCTGGGGGAACCTGGCCCCAAGTGGCTTCCTGTCTCCTCCTCCCCATCAGCTTGTGGTTTCCTTACCCTAAAAGCTTTCAGGCCCTTTTAACAAAAGAAAATGGTGGGCTTTTTTTTCTTTGTTTCTTTCTTTCCCTTTTTGCAAAACAAAAGAGGTGGGGATGTGAGGAAAAGATGATAAACATGGGTCCCCTGGGAAAGCACCGGCCACAGCCCTAAAATAGTGGTGGGAGTCTTGAGCAGCCCCAGGTGTCCCACCCTGACCCTTCCCAGGCTGAGGGAGGCTGAGGGGAGGTGAGACAATAATGTCCAGAGCTGTGGGGGCCCAGCCAGCCCCTGCCCCGAGCCTGCCCCCTACCTTAGCCCTCCAGATCCCCCCAACCACTCTGGGTCTAACCAGCTCTACTCAACCCTCTGTTCCCTGCCCTTTCTGCCCCCTGAGTACTGGACACGGACCCCCAGCCAGGGGCCCCTGGACTGTGAGATAATGTGAAATACAAATGTGGACCAAAGCAATAAAAAAACGCTTCATTTTTGAGAAAAAATACCTGATATTTGAGAGCCCCCCCATGACCCTGGTGGGGGTGGGGGTTTTGCTTTGATCCTTTGCAGGGGAGGCTCTGGGAGGAGAAGCAGCCTTGGGGGTCTAAGGGGAAACTGAGGCCTGAGGCCATAAAGTGAGTCTAGATTTAAGCCCAGAACTTGGGGGAGGGGAGAGGTTAGGAAGGAAGGAAGCCTGGCCTCAAGCTCCCTGCCATTAGCTCTGGTCCACCCTACAGGCCACCTTTCAGCCTCTTGGGCTCCGCTGATCCTAGCTCCTCAACAAACTCCTAAACATCCTCAAAGACCCAAGAACAAAGCCCCCTCCCTCCAGGGAATATCTGCCCCATCCCAACTTTCACTTTTCCTTGGACTCCGAGCTGCGACTGGGCAGCAGCCATATGCTCACCACCCAGTTTTCCACAAACTGACAATTACCACCCAAAACTATTTTGGGGATCCCTTCTGTACCCAATGTGTAAGACCCTGGGAAGGGGGCCAGCGAGATGGTTCAGTGGTCTAAAGCCTGCTTAGGAGAGCTCAGGCAACTGCAGGGACTGCGGTTCGATCCCCGGCACCACATGCTGCGCCAGCCCCACCACCAGGGCAGGCTGAGCCAGCCACAAAATAAATAAATAAAAGAAACAAACAAACACAACAAGCAAACAAATAAATAAATAAATTAAAAAAAAAAAAAAAAGACCCTGGGAAGGTTCACTGAATGATGAATGAAGACCGAAGTTGGAAACAACCACTTACCCAGCCCTGACATTTGTTTTTGAAACAGGATCGTTATAGTTCAAGCTGCCCTTGAACCAACTCTGCAGTCCAGGAAGACCTTGATCCAATCGAAATCCTCCTGTCTCATTCTCCTGAGTGCTGGGGTTATAGGCCTGCCCCACTTCCCCCTTTAAATTTTGCAGTTGTGGGGATTGTAGTCCAGTATTCATTGAGCTATACCCTCAATCTTTTTGGTGGTACTGGGGATTGAACCCAGAACCCTGCACTTGCCAGGCAGGCACTCTTTCTACTGAGCTATCAGGCTGACCCCTCAATCCTTTTTAAAAAATTTTGTTTTACTAAAATAGCCACGTTGGGCTTAAACTTGCCATCCTTCGGCCTCAGCCCCCCAGAGTGCTAGGATTCCTGATGTGCATCCCCGCTGGAACCCCCATATTATGAAGAGCAAATAGTGTCCCTGACTCTGGTTCTGGCTAGCTGTAGGTCCCTGAGGGACAGGGGTTCTAATGAGGGGTGGCTGAGGGCGGCTGAGGGCGAGTTGCCCTTGCCGCTGCTTGGAGAGGACGCCGCAACATGTACGTGTTCCCTTTAAGAAACCCGGCTCAGGGTGACGGGCTGACTCGCAGGGACTAAGCGTTCTCAGGCGCTCGAGGCTCCGGATGGGCCGCTCTGTGAGTGGCGGGCACTTTGGCCAATAGCAGCGGGCGAGGGCGGGACAGTGTCGCGTCTCCTAGTGGCGAAGCGCTGTCAGAGGCCTTGGCACTGTACCGGCCCGGGTCTCCTTTTAAAGAGGTCGCAGTCCCGGTCCGCTGTCCGGCGGAGGGAAGGTGGCTGGAGCTGGGGGGTCTAACGGTGAGAGGAACCCAGAGAAGGAGGAAAGAGGGAGACTCGAACATGCAGGAGGGAGTTTGGAGGTGGCCAGAGGCCAAATGCCTGGAAATTGGGGGATGCTCGTCATACCCCAGCTCATCCTTACTTTTCTTCCCACGAGTATTGAGGGGCCACTGAACTGACCAATAATGCTCAAGGATGGAGGTGGCATCTGGGTTACTCCAAGGGCCTGAGCCTGCCTGCACCTGCGAAGCTCCCATGGGCACCAGATCCTGAATCCCAGTGTCTGAGAAGGAGCCCTGGTGTGGAGGTCGGGTTGGAGGGGGGTGGGTGGGTCAGGTTCTAGTTCTCACTGTGCGGTTGACTTATGCCCCTGGGCGTCAGTCTAGTTTGTTATCTGTACAATAAAGTAGACCAGACACCTTGGGTTCCAAGGAACTGACAGAACTAGAAGTCAAGCTTAGACCCTGCACCTGACCCGTTTCCTAGATCCTGTGTCTTTTAGGAGGATCAATAATGCATGAAGGGGTGGGCCATATAATCATGCTCTGGAAGCCTGGATTTGTCCCTACCTTTTCTTTTCTGTACTGGGCATTGCTGTAGATCCCCAGCCCTTTTAACAGTTTATTTATTTATTTATGAGACAAGGTCTCTAAGTTTCTAAGTTACCCTGGCTGGGTTCTAAGTTAGGATCCTCTCGCCTCAGCCTCCCAGAGTGCTGGGATCATCTGGCTAATTTATTCCTTCTTTTTTTTTTTTTTTTTTTATTATTTTGCGGAATCGGGGATTGAACTCGGGACCTTCCGCTTGCCAGGCAGGCACTTGTGCCCCTGAGCTGTCTTCCCCACCCTCTGATTCATCCCTTCTTGAGCTTAGTTTTTTATTCTGTAACTAGAGTGGCAATCTAGTAAGCATTGCCGGTCAGGCAGTTGACATATTCGACACAGTAAATTAACGTTGCTGTTATCAGTTTTGAACAGGCAGAGTGAAAGGAACCCTTCCTTGGGTCTGTGTCGAGACCAGGGAGGGAGGTGGCGGACATGGGGACCGGATCCCTGGGTGGGATTTAGGGTGGAACCTGGTGACGGAAGCGTTAAACCGAGACTCCGCCCCTGGGGATTTGTGCCTGGGCTTTAGGCTTGTGGGAGCGACAGCCGTGCCAACCAATCATCTGTGGGAACGACTTCGGGCAGGGTTCCCATTGGTTCACTCCACCCTGGAGGACAAGCCTTTATTAACTGCTTACTGTAAGCTTTGCCCCGATAAAGCTTCCCGGTCCTCGCGCGGTATAATAGTGAGAGGGATGAATTCAGAAAGGGACAGGGGATTGCCTGCAGCCACAAAACACGACTCCTACGCCGACCCCTCCGTCCTGTCTCCTGTGCAGTGTCATCATGGGTTTCCGAACACAGTTGATGCTGCTGCTTTGGAAGAATTTTACATACCGCAGGAGACAGCCGGTAATTCTCAGGGGGCCGGCCGGGTGGGACCAGCATGATTCCCACGATCTCCCGCCAATTCTGCTCCCCCCAGGTTCAGCTCCTGGTCGAGTTATTATGGCCTTTGTTTCTCTTCTTCATCCTGGTGGCCGTCCGTCACTCGCATCCCCCACTGGAGCAACATGAATGTAAGCCCTGGGGAAGGGAAGTTGTGTTTGGGGAAGGAGCCGTGGGGCCCCCAGTCCACGGGGATGGCAAGCAGTGGTGGGCGGCACACACCCCTGGCGGGTGAGTTCGCCATCGCTGATGGCGTCCAAGCCAGGGAGTGGACAGTCTGCAGAGCCGGCCTCTGTCCGCAGGCCACTTCCCCAATAAGCCGCTGCCGTCCGCGGGCACCATCGCCTGGCTCCAAGGTCTCATCTGCAATGTGAACAACTCCTGCTTCCCGAAGCCCACACCAGGGGAGGAGCCGGGCTTCCTGAGCAACTTCAATGAGTCTCTGTAAGCAAAAGGCAATGTCTTGGCTGGCTGGGAGCCCTGACCGGGCGGGGCACTGAGCCTCCTGCCTTGTCTCTGTCCCCAGGGTGTCCCGGCTCCTAGCAGACGCTCGCACTGTGCTGGGCGGAGCCAGTGCCCGCCGGACGCTGGCTGGCCTGAGTGCCCTGATGCCCATGCTCAGGACTGTCCACAGTGCAGGTGAGGCAGCTGGGATCCCACACCTGCCCTCATGCACAGTGGGGACCTTGGAGAGGGGCATCTCTGGCCGAGGTTTTCATGGCCCTGTTCTGTGCATTTGGCCCCCAGCCCAGCCTCAGCAGGATGACAAGAAGGAGCGACCCTCCCTGAGCACTGAGCTGCTGGGGACACTTCTGCAAGGGGTGAGCATGGCTGAGGGACCAGCCGCTCTTGGGAACCTCCCATACCAGGCTCCAGGACCTAAAGGCACATTCCTCATCCTGTACCAGGACAGGGAGTATCTGGCACAGTGACAAAGGCTCCAGCCAGTGAATGACCTTGAATAAGTCCTTGTACTTTTCAGAGCTTCAGTTTACATATTTGTAAAATGGCCACAAAGATACCATAGTGGAAATTTAGTGGAGTTCTTTTTTTCAGGTGACAATGTTCTTGTCATTCTTGCCGTCTTCTCCACAGGAATCTCTGAGGTCCACCCTGAGCCAGGCACAGGAGTCCGTGGCCAGCTTTGTGGAGGCTGCTGAGGACCTGGCCCAGGAGGTGAGTCTTCTCTCCCAAGATGGATACAGTGGCATTTGTCCATCATCTCAGCACTCTGAGAGGCTGAGGCAGGAGGATCTCAAGTTCTAGCCCAGCTGGGACAACCATTGAAGATTCTGTCTCAATGTAAAAAGAATAAAAAAGATTGAGGATTTAGCTCACTGCAAATGAGTTTCATCTCCAGTACTAAAAAGAAAAGGAGAGAGAGAGAGAGAGAGAGAGAGAGAGAGAGAGAGAGAGAGAGAGAGAGAGAGAGAGATGTTTCCATTCAGTGTCAAGCTCAGCCAGGAAGCAATAAGGACAGTTTTTCTGTGCACTTGGAACAAGAGCCAGGATTAGGAGAAGGGGCTCCGGGTGGGGTCCCTGCCCTGGCTGGGCTTGGTGGTGGCCCCAGTGGTGGGAAGATGGCCAGCACCCTCTGGTGACTTTTCCTTAGCTCCTAGCACTGCCCAGCCTGGTGGAACTTCGGGCTCTACTGCAGAGATCCCAGGGGACAAGCAGCTCCCTGGAGCTGGTGTCCGAAGTCCTGTGCAGTGCTAAGGGGCCCAGCAGTCCCGGGGGTCTCTCCCTCAACTGGTATGAGAATGGAAACTTGAGGGAGCTGGTGGGGACGGAGCAGCCGCCTGACCTGCCAGACCATGGCCTGAGTGAGTGACAGGCCTCAGTTTCCCCACTTGGGAAGTGGGTGGTGGGTTGGAGCCTGGGCTCATGGCATCTGCACCCCAGGCCCTGCCTGCTTAGAGCTGATGGGGACATTGGGCAACCACCCGCTGTCGCGCCTGCTCTGGAGACGCCTCAAGCCACTGGTCCTTGGGAAGCTGCTCTTTGCACCTGACACAAACTTCACCCGGCAGATCATGGCTCAGGTGAGGGTTGTCTGCTGCTGGGGTAGGAGTGTTGGGAAAGGAGGTAGGGCCAGAGGGTCAGGGCACCATGTTCTGAAGAGATAGGAGCTTAGCATGGCAGTGCATGCCTGTCATCCCAGCACTCAGAGAGCAGGAGGCAACTAGGCAGCTTAGTAAAACCCTATCTCTAAAAAATAAAGCATATGGGGCCAGGGAGATAGCTCAGTGGCACAAGTGCCTGCCTGGCAAGTGTAAGGTCATGAGTTTGAACCCTGGTCCCGCAAAAAAAAAAAAAAAGGAATTGTATGCTGGGCGTGGTGGCGCACTCCTGTAACCCCAGCACTTGGGAGGCTGAGGCAGGAGGGTCGGTGTGAGTTTGAGACCTGCCTGGGCTACAAAAGGACAGTCTGAACTGCATACTGAAATCCTGTCTCAAAAAAACAAAAAACAAAAAATAATAATAAAGCATATGAAAAAGCAGGGAATGTACCTCAGTGCAAAAGCCCTGGACTCAATGCCTAGTACCAACAAAACAAAATAGGCAGAGCCAGGCATGGTGGCGCATGCCTGTAATCCAGCACTTGGAAGGCTGAGGCAGGAGGATCAGTGTGAGTTCAAGACCAGCTTGGGCTACAAAAGTGAGTTCAAGGCCAGTCTGAACTGCATAGCGAGACCTTGTCTCAAAAAGACAAAACAACAACAACAACAAAAAAAAAACATAAAAACCACAGGCAGAGGAGCCAGGGAAAGTGCCCAGACGCCCCCAGAGGACAGAGTGGTAGTGAATGAGTGGGACCTGGACAGATCTCGTGGACCCTTCCCTGCAGGTGAACCGGACCTTCGAGGAGCTAGCCCTGCTGAAGGACATCCAGGAGGTCTGGGGCATGCTGGGACCCCAGCTCTTTGGTTTTCTAAACAACAGTGCAAATATGGCTATGCTACAGGTAGGGCTGGGGTGGAAGCAGGGCATGGGGAGACCTCACTCCAGACAGAAAGTGGGACCCGCGGTGAACAGGGGTGCAGAGCCCCTGTGGTCGGGTGCCAGAGGCCCTCCTCATCTGACACCTTCCCCAGAGTCTCCTGCAAGCGCAGGAGAAAAGAAGAAAGCGGCCAGGACCTGGAGGCCCGGTAGGGGCAGAGGCCCTTCGGTCTTTCCTGGATCCCGGCAGGGGTGGCTACAGCTGGCAGGAGGCGCATGCTGATGTGGACCGCATGGTGCGCACGCTGGGCGGCGTGATGGAGGTGAGGGTCTGGAGGGAGGCAGAGCGCAACCTGGCCATCGGAGCCTGGAGGGTAGATCTAAAGGGGAGAGGCGGCCTTGTCCTGTGGAGGCCCTGAGAGGACAGCTTTGGGTCCCTTGCAGTGCGTGTCCCTGGACAAACTCGAGGCCACACCCTCGGAGGCAGCTCTGGTGTCGCGGGCCCTTCAGCTGCTGGCTGAGCGCCGCCTCTGGGCCGGCATCGTCTTTCTGGGGCCAGAGGACTCCCCGGACCCTGCAGAAGTGACAGCGCCAGGACTGGGTCCTGAACACTTGCGTGTCAAGATTCGCATGGACATCGATGATGTCACCAGAACCAATAAGATCATGGACAAGTGAGCCTGGGGGTTGGGGCCCGGCAGTTCAGCCTATCGGCGACGGATGGGCGGAGCCTAGGTGGCGTGGGCAGAAGGCAAACGAAGCAGAGTCCAGCGAACGTTAGACCAGTCGGGATCGCGGTGGGTGCGGCGTAGGTACTTGGACCGGCCAAGGCCTTCCCATTGGGGTGTAGGTGTAGAGCAGTGCGGGCGTTCAATCTATTGGTTACCGTGATGGGCAGAACCTGCCCTTTACCCACCTACGTGTGGTGGGCAGAGCCCAGAGTGCCTTGGAGTGTTGCAGGACGTGGTCAGGCGGCCTGGGGTATGAAAGGTGAACGAAGGGTTGTGTACTCGGCCCCCTGCAACGTTGAGGGCGCACGTGCAGCGTAAAGAGCCGAGGCCGTGATGGGCAAGGCGCTCCTAGCTCTTCTTTACCACCCACTACCTCGTCCCCCGCACAGGTTTTGGGACCCGGGCCCGGCCGCAGATCCCTTGTCAGACCTGCGCTATGTGTGGGGCGGCTTCGTGTACCTGCAGGACCTGGTGGAGCGGGCGGCTGTGCGCGTGCTCAGCGGCGCCGACCCCCGCACAGGCCTCTACCTGCAGCAGATGCCCTACCCGTGCTACGTGGACGACGTGTGAGCGCCGCGCCCACTCCTCTCCGCCCCAGACCCCGGTCCCGGAGCTTAGGGGACAGTCAAGCCTGCAAGTGCCCCTGTGATCCCTAGCAGGGGAACGGATCAGGGATCCTTGTGGATCTTGGGGCACAGAAGAAAAGTGGCTCGTAGTGAGAACTGGAACCCCGGGGTGCATCAAACTCCGGGATGGGGGACCCTCGGAGTCCCAGTGCAAGTGGGCGCGCCATGTTGGGGCGGGGAGGCACAGCGTCCCCATCCCTATCTCCATGTCCCTTCCAGCTTTCTGCGAGTGCTGAGCCGCTCGCTGCCGCTCTTCCTGACGCTGGCCTGGATCTACTCAGTGGCGCTGACCGTGAAGGCCGTGGTGCGCGAGAAGGAGACGCGGCTGCGCGACACGATGCGCGCCATGGGGCTGGGACGCGCGGTGCTCTGGCTCGGCTGGTTCCTCAGCTGTCTGGCGCCCTTCGTCCTCAGCGCCGCGCTGCTGGTGCTGGTGCTCAAGGTGCGCGCCTCGGTGCCTCAGGGCGATGGGGATCCGCGGGAGCTGAAGTCCCAGAGCTGAAGTCCTGACAGCGCCCTGGTCTCCCTCTGCCCCCCACAGCTGGGGGACATCCTTCCTTACAGCCACCCGGCCGTGCTGCTGCTCTTCCTGACGACCTTCGCGGTGGCCACCGTGGTCCAGAGTTTCCTGCTGAGCGCCTTCTTCTCCCGCGCCAACCTGGCCGCCGCCTGCGGAGGTCTCGCGTACTTCGCGCTCTACCTGCCCTACGTGCTGTGTGTGGCCTGGCGGGACCAGCTCCCCGCGGGGGCCCGCGTAGCTGCGGTGAGAGCCCGAGGGGGGGCGGGGGGTGGGGGGCGCTTCGGCCGCGGCCGCCTGCTGACCCGCGCTCTGCCCTCTGCAAACTTCAGAGTCTGCTGTCGCCCGTGGCCTTCGGCTTCGGGTGCGAGAGCCTGGCGCTGCTGGAGGAGCAGGGCGAGGGCGTGCAGTGGCATAACCTGGGTCGTGCACCCGCGGCCGACGTCTTCAGCCTGGCGCAGGTCTCGGGCCTCCTGCTGCTGGACGCTGCGCTCTACGCCCTCGCCATCTGGTACCTGGAGGCCGTGTGCCCAGGTGGGCCTAGGGAGTAGGGCCCTGGGCGGGACGCGACTGCGCACCAGGGGACTTCTGGTCCTTGACCCCCTCCCCTCAGGTTAGGTTCCCTCTAAGGGCGGGGCTGCAGCGCTCCTGCGCCCCAGATAGGACCAGAAGCATTCTGTCCAGCGGACACTTTAGCATTCTAGGAGACAGACAGGAGACGAGAGGCCTGCAAGTGTGAGCCCAGCTTGGGCATTTTAGCACTTCAGCAAGACCTGGCTTGAAAGAAACAAAG
>PVKN010018516.1:0-16776 GCA_004027915.1 Capromys pilorides
GCCTTCTACCTCACTGGGGGCTTCATGATCAACTTGAAGAACCTGTGGACAGGTGAGGTCTGCGTCCCCGCTGGAAGAGCCTCTCTGGGCTCAGGCTCTGGGTAACGGTCACGTCCATCCCGTCCCACTCAAGGCCCGCAAGAGAGGCCTTGGCCAGCTGCCCTGCGGACTCAGCAGTGTTGCCGTTAGAGGAGACAGGCAGCACCAGAAGCCACTCAACTCCCTCCCTCTCCGCACTACCGGGCAGCCAGGTCCCTCCACGTCCCACGCGCCCCTAGGTGTGCTCCGGGCTCCATCACAGTAGCCTGGCCTCTATGACCTGGTCCTTCTCAGATGTTGTGTGTTCAGAACAAGCTTCCAGCCCCGCCACACCTCCTGCACCCCCAGGACCCCCTGCCTGCCCTCACCTTTGCAGCTTCCCTACCTCTTCTCTAGGAAAAGTTGTTCCCCACTTCCCCATCCCCACTTCCCTCGTTCCTCTGCTGACAGCCAGTGGGGTGCTCAGGGCTTCCTGCTCCTCCCCGGACCACGAAGCTCCTGTGCAAGGCCGAGCCCAGGCTCCATCCTCCAGGGACGGCACACAGAGTTCAGCGACCCTCTAGATTGCTGGGGATCCCACATGGGGTCACCGTGCTGCTCCTCCGCCTCCTGAGCTCCGGGCCTTGGGGCTGACATGGCTCCCCCTGTCCGCAGTGCCCTCGTGGATTTCCAAGGTGTCCTTCCTGCACTGGTGTTTCGCAGGGCTGATGCAGGTCCAGTTCAACGGGCGCCTCTATGCTGTGCAGGTGGGAAACAGGACGTTCTTAGTCCCAGGAGATAAGGTGAGTGGTGAGGGCCTCGGGCAGCGAGTTGGTGGGCAGGTAGCTGACGCCTGGATGAGACACCTCACTGCATGTCGGTGTCTCCAGATGATCAGTGACATGGACCTGAACTCGCACCCTCTCTATGCCATCTACTTCATCCTCATCGGCATCAGCAGCGGCTTCCTGTTCCTGTACTATGTGTCCCTAAGGTTCATCAAGCAGAAGTCCCGCCAAGACTGGTGATTTGCACGCCCACGCGGCCCACCACACTCCTTCTTCCCAGGAGCTCCTCCCTGGAAGCCACAGAATTTCTGCTCCACCCGGCCCCTGGCGCTGCAGTGGCACAGGTCAGCCACAGGATGGCAGTAGAATAAAGACAGTTGCAAAGGATTTCTGCTCTGCTCAAGGGCCAGAGCTTTTAACTGCGAGAGAAAACTCACCCTTGGTGCAACCTACAACGTTGCTAATTTATTTCCTTTGGGTCTTTATACAGGCAACTCAGTGTAGGATGGGAGCAAATCAGCTATGAACTGAGCAGCTTGGCTCGGCAGGAATTGCTAGGACCCAGAGAAAATGGTAACAAGAGCAAAACGTTTAGCCTCATCTCTACCGTCTCCTCCTCGCACTCTTTGCTTAGCGGCTCTAGTAGCCTAAAACATAGCAGTGTGATCCCATCTCTTCTTTTTGTATGGGCTCCAAAAATGAACGTGAATAATCAAAAATTTATTGAGCGCCTACTCTGAGCACCCCCTTATCCTCAGTACAACCCTTGGAGGTAGGCAATGTCCCATTTTACAGGTGAGAACACTGAGGCACATGCAAATTCATTTTGCCAAGGTCACATAGCTACTGGGCAGCAAAGTCACATAGGGTTCAGAGGTGTTTGAGGTCTACAAAGTCAGAGGGCAGGGGGCGAGGCCTGAGCCACTGTGTCTTGCAGTGCAGGAGAGGTTCATAGAGCTGGTGCCAGCTCAGCCGGGCCTTATGGTGGCATCTCAGTGGCCCTGGCTGGGTCTCAGGACCAACCTTACACCTCTCACAGTGGCCAGAGAATGGGGTGCAACAGCTCCAGATCACCTGCTTCAGGCTGTGCAATTTGGCAGTAATATCA
Source organism: Capromys pilorides (assembly GCA_004027915.1). Lineage (NCBI taxonomy): Eukaryota > Metazoa > Chordata > Mammalia > Rodentia > Capromyidae > Capromys > Capromys pilorides. Next base: position 1,915 of record PVKN010018516.1, read on the forward strand.
CAGCGGTGGCACTGGTCCTCCTGGGGCACCCTGTGGGGTCACACGCTTCTGCGTGTCCTCTCGCCTCGTCTCTTGATTGAAGGCCGTCTGCCAGCCTTCTCTATGGCCCAGTTAAGGTTTTTGCTACTTTGTGGTGAAAGCATTATTAATAAGCATTTTGTAGAGAGGTAGGTACCTGGAAAGTATCAATTTCACATTCCTCATCCAGATTTCCATTTATTCATTCTTTATTTATCGTTACCAATATAGATGTTTTGCTTCCTATTTTGTTCAATGTGTCAAAATCCTTTGCTATCATTAATTTTTTTTTTTTTTTTTGAGACACGGTTTCAGTATGCAGTCTAGACTGGCCTTGAACTAATGATTCTCCTGTATTAGTCTTTCAAGTGTCGGGATTATAAATGTGTGCTGCCACCCCTGACAACTGTGTGTGTGTGTGTTTACTGGGAGAATAAACCTGAGGCCTTCACACTGAGCTACATCCCTCAGTGTAGCTTTATTAAATTGTCCAAGCCAGGCTTGCAGTTGCAGTCTTACTGCCTCAGCCTTCTGCATGCTGTGATTACAGCTGTGGACCACCACACCTGGTTTGCTGTCCCTAATTTTGTTGCTAAGATTGTTCCTGCCTTGGCCAGCGGTGCCCCTTCAGGCTGGCTTCTGCATCCTTCTGATGTTTCCCCAACATTCTCCTAGTGCTTTGTGACCCCCTCACGCGTCTCCACAGAGCCTGGGTTTCTTCTAGTGGGCAGAGGTAGTCAGAGCCACGGTCTGAGTGATGCCTGTTGGGCACACAGCTGGGGGAGGAGTCAGGGCACACACACGCGTGTGTACATGCACACACCTAACTACAGATAGGGGTTTACATGAGACGTCCGGGTCCCACCCAGCACCAGAATGGACTCTAATTTTCTCCCTTTTCCTATTGGCATCGCTCTTCACTTGTGAGGCACGTGGCTTCCGCCAGCCTGCTCCATCCACCCATCTCCTCCATCCACCCATCTCTTCGCTCCTGCTTGGGGCCCACCATGTCCCTGCCTCTGCTACTCCCTTGGGGCTGGCCCAGCTGTCACCACCTCTGCACAGCTGCCCTGCATTCCTCTCCAGCCCACCCTGCTCTGGTCACTTAGTGGTTAGAGGCCTGAATGAAGGAGCAAGGAAAGAGGGACTCCAGGCTGCGGTGAGAGCTGCGGGATGCAGCCACGAGGACTTCTGTGAGTGCATTGCTGGGTCTGCAGAGGCTGCTGCTGAGGCTGCTGCCAAGTTGGCAGAGTCTTCTTTTCTCTTTAGAGCTGTGGTTCACTACGCTGGGGCTCCCCCCAGGGGGCTTTACCACAGGCTGGTGTGGCCCCACATCTGGAATCCCCACCCTGTGGACCTATTTCACTTAAGGCAGGCGAGGCCAGGGCAGGAAGCCCTGCGTAGCAGTGCGTGAGGCCCCCAAGCCGGCATCCTTTGAGGAGGCAGGATGTACATACTTGTAGTTCTCAAACACATAGCTGCAAACTCTCCTTAGTAACTAGGGTCAGATGCTAAGTATTTTAGGCTTTGAAAATCAGTCTTCTTCACAGCTACATCGCTGTCCTGGTGTGAAAGGAGCCCACCAACAGGGGCCGGGGTATGGCTGTGTTCCAGTGAAATGCGACTTAACAGGCAGCTTGCTGGACTTGGCCTGACCCTTGATCAACACATAAAGGTGTCTGCAATTTTCACTTTATGTTCTCCAATTTCAAGTTATGCTATTGATGGAGGAATTTTAATTAAACATTTCTGGATATGATTTTTTAAAACAAACTGCCCTCATTCCTATAAGGATTATATAAACCTAATCTCGCCCTAGGTTAAGCCAGTCTACAGTCAGATCTTCCACGAGCTTTTGTTTGCTGTTAGCGCATCTTTCTTCAAGCCTGTGTTCTTGGATTAAACAGCAGCAAACATTAAAACCTGTCAAATCCCAGCGTTCACACATCTGGGGGCAGGGTTTCTGCGGAAACTCACCTCAGATCCTCTGCACAGCCAGCCCAGGGAGCCACTTGGTGCCGGGGCAGAGTTGCCGTAGCCCACGGCACCGAATAGGAGCTGAAGGCAGCAAGGCACAGGGCGAGTGACGGAAACTTCTCGCTGCTTATTTGAAAAATATATCCAGTGCTCATGCCCAAAAGACTTATTTGAAAACAGCCTGAACCATTAATTCAGATCTTGTCACCCATCATTTGTGTCCAATAAAATTGGTTGGTTCTTCATTAAAAGTGGCCCGGGTAGGGGCATAGCTTGGTGGTAAAGCATCTGCTTAGCAAGCGTCGGGCCTTGGATTGGATCCCTGGCATCCAAGCAAAGCTGTGTCCGTGTCACCTGGGCCCTGCCTGAGGCAGCCCTGGCAGGGCAGGTGGGCAGCCGGAGCGCAGCCCACTTTCTGCTGGGAGCTGGACACAGCGGCGCATGTGGTTCAGCAGTTAATAATTTAAATGACAGTGTTTAACCAGTGGCTTGAGGTTTTTTAACACACACCCACACAGCAAGGAGTCTGCTTGCTAGGTAAGAGTGCTTGCTTATCATCGTGTTCTTTTGTAAACATGAAGGACTGCTTTTCCCAAGTTGGAAAAGAAAAGAAGAGAAAGGCTCTTCACTTCTGTTAACTCCAGCGCGCAGAACCCGTGCAACGTGCGTGGGCTCAGACCCAGGCTCTTTCGCCACTTTTCCGAGGGCTCCTGACAACTCCAAATATCTAAGACAATCAACTTACAGAGAGGGAAGGTTTCCTTTGGCAGTTTCAGATCATGATTGGCACTGGGGACTCAAAGGGCTCTTCAGGGCTCAGCTCCTCCTGTCTCACTTCTGAGCCAGAGTAAATGGATGAGCAGCAGCATCTGCCACCAAGTGTGCACAGGGATCCCCCGATGCATGCACACCACACGCCCAGAGAGAAAGCGCGTGCAAGGGATACACAAGCCTGTGCCCACTGGTCACCCAGAGGCTCACTCGGGCCGTCCCCGTGCCTGGCAGTTGTAACTAGAAGCTGAGAGAAAAACAGAGATCACAGATCGCGTCAAGAATGGAGACTTCGGGGGCTGGGGACATGATAGTTGAGTGGTCTAAGCACCTGCCTGGCAAGTGCAAGGACCCACGGTTTGATCCCCGGTACCACATGCTGTGCCAGTCCCAGAACCCTGGGCATGCAGAGATGGCACATGCCTGTAATTCTAGCACTCAGGAGGCTAAGGCAGGAGGGTTGCTTCAAGTTCAAAGCCATCCTGGATTACAAAGTGAGTTCAAGGCCAGCTTTGACTGCATAGTGAGACCATCTCAAAAAATAAATAAATAAATAAATAAATAAAATGAAGGAAGGAAGGAAGAAGGGTGGAAAGAAGAAAAAAAGATAACTTTGACGCGCACACGCGCAGGACTTGGGATCCATAGAGACGTCTTCAGAGAATGTTCCACGGACAGACCCTGGCAGCCCACCTGCCCAAAGGTGCACAGCAGCAAGTTCAGAGTTAGTTAAATGTGTTTACCTAGATCCAATGTTTCGTTTCTTCATGCAAAAATAGAAAAGTGAAGTGCCCACTTGGGACTTGCTAATGCAGCCATTTCCTCTATTTGTACTACGGTTGTATAACACGGGCTTTGTAAAGTCTGCAGGCCTGAAAGCAGGATCCACTTCTAATGGCAACACTCTCCGTAAGGGGTAACTGCAAAGCAATAAATCACCATGATCCTGTGACTCCTGCCGCTATTAGTTTGACCACATTCAAGGAATTTTGCTTTTTACATACAGAAATTATACAAATAATTGGTTTCTCAGAAAGATGAACATTAAGTGAAAATCGTGCTCAAAGATGTGAGAAAAAGTATACGGAGTGCGCACCTTGCAGACTTCAGGAATAAACTGTACAGAGAACAGTTTGCAATAGAAACTTTGCTGAATTATTTACTAGAACTTGAAAACTCGGTGAGGATGGCAGGCGCCAGGTAACTGGACTAGAAACTTTTCTTTATAGCGGAAGTCCTAGCCATTCATGTGCTGATGTAATCCCAGGCAAAGTCACCTCCGGAAGGCTGTGAAAATCAGACAAGAAGCTTGTGCGGCACAGCGAAGTGGGTGCTTGGTGCTGTGCTGACTGCAGAACCAATTCGTGGAGTCTGCAGCAGGCACTGCACTGCACTGAGGCCACAGGCGGGGAGACGGGGTGCCAGTCACCAGTCGGGAGCTCAGTCTGTCTGAAGGGCCCGGCTGTGGGAGCGCCAGGCAGGGAGCAGTCCAAATGCTACTTGGGGCCCAGGAGCCACCCCTGGGAAGGGCGAAGGTGCTGCAGAGCTCCTGTGTATGCAGTGGGTGGACCCACGCCAACTAGGGGGGATAAAATGCATCCTGACGCTTCGTGAAAACTCCCTGCACTCTGAGGTCCTGTACAGCCAGCCTCTTGCCTTCTAAGTCTCGCCAGCTCTGTCCTTTAGAGACCTCAAATGCTTGCTTGTTCTTAAAACAGCTGAATAGAGCTGTTGGCCAGGCAATTCTGGCCATAATGTAAACATTTAAGACTGAAGTTCTTTAAAATGGGTCTGAGTACCTGTGAAAATATTTGAGAAGATTAAAAAAAAATAGAGCTGGGCATCGTTGCACACGTATTCCCAGCACTCGGGAGTCTAAGGCAGGAGGGTCACTGTGAGCCTCTGAGACCAGCCTGTTCTACTAAGTGAGTTCAAGGCCACCCTGAACTGCGTAGTGAGACCGGACTCAAAAATGCAAAAAATGAAGCAGTCTAGAGTTACCAGTTACTTAGAATATACTTTATTTAAACAATTCACACTTAGATTAGGTCCCAACACATGAACAAATACTTATATATAAGTGCTACACATTGATTTACAGTAATTATTTACTCTATAGTTCTATTTATTTCAATGTACCTATTATTTAAAAAACTCATAAACCTTTGTCAATTTCAGTAATTACACTGTTTATATTCAAAATGGACACCAACACAGTGCTAAAGATTCTTGACAAACATATATATATAGAAACATACATACTTCTCTGCTCTCACCTGCCAGTTAGAATGCTGTCAGGCTCTGTGGTGCATGCCTACAACTCCAGCACTCTGGGAGGCTGAGGCAGGAGGATCACAAATTCAGCCCCAGTCTGGGCAAATGGACAACTCAGCAAAACCTTCTCTTTAAATACAACACATACATGTCCATGTATGTATATAAGAACAGTTCTGGAAATGTAGCTCAGCACAGAAGCCCTGGCTCCAGTTTTCAGTATTGTGGTGGTGGCTGGAGGATGGAGGGTTTTTCTGTATTTTCTTTGTACTACATTCACATTTCACTTTGTGCAAGAGATTAAACTTCCAGGTTCCCGAAAGATGATTCTAGATTATGCCTCACCTCTGAACCATTTTTTAAGCAAGATAAGTAAAACTTATTAGCTCAACTCATCTAGAGTTAGCATGACTGCAAAACAAGAGGACTGCGTTAGCAGAGGTCCTGCAGACCGGTACTCATAGAGAGGCTCCATCATGTTCTCGAGCTGGGCCTCCACACAGGGCAGCCTCGCACCTCCTCAGAACTGACCGAAGGCTCTGCTCCCCCGTGACATGCACAATTTCGCTCCGTTCAGCCTTCCTGTCCACCAGTGGGCAGGTGTTGGCCACAGGCGCACTGGTCCCACAGTACACAGCAGGGACGGGCATGCTGCTCCAAGGAGAGGTGGGAGCCCAGCCAGCACTGAAGCCCAAGAGCAGGCAGCTCCACACTGAAAAAGCGGACCAGGCAGGCTTCCAAAGACATTTCAACATCTCCACACAGGTGGACATTCCACAGGAAGACGCCTTGGTGATAGTAAACTGTGAACTATCTTAACTCTTTATTTTTTTTTTAAACTTCCTTCCTTCCTTCCTTCCTTCCTTCCTTCCTTCCTTCCTTCCTTCCTTCCTTCCCTTCCTCCCTTCCCTTCCTTCCTTCCTTCCTTCCTTCCTTCCTTCCTTCCTTCCTTCCTTCCTTCCTTCCTTTCCTTCCTTCCTTCCTTCCTTCCTTCCTTCCTTTCGTTGTGGCTGGCTCAGCCTGCCCTGGGGGTGGGGCTGGTGTAGCACCTGGTCCCTGTGGTTACCTAAGCTTGCCTATGCAGGTACTTTAGACCGCTGAGCTATCTCGACGGCTACCTTAACTCCTTTTATTTTGGTACCAGGAATCAAACTTAGGACCTGGCACTTGCCAGGCAGGTGCCTGTGCTGCTGAGCTATATCCTTGGCTCTTCATTTTTTTTTGGCAGTATCAGGGATTGAACTTAGGACCTTGTACTTGCCAGGCAGGCGCTTATTCTACTGCCCCTCTTAATTTTTTTTAAAAGTACCTACAATGTAGATACTCACCAGCATTACTTACTTAAGTGGATTATAAATCAAGATTCACTGCCTCACATATGAAGCTAAATGTTCACAGCATGTGAGTGTAAACTAACAGACCTGGCTTAGAGGGTAGCTTGTGACAAAATCCTAAAACCAAAATGAAAGGAAATGTGTGTTGTATTTCATGAGAAGTCTGCACCAGGAGTGAAAATTTCAAAACCTCAAAGCCACTGTGCTAGAAAGGAAAGCATGCTGCGAAGCCTCCAGGCACTGGCAAACGGCACACCAAGCACGCGCAAGGGTCAGATTCGGGTCTCTGCTTCTCACTGAGACGCGATGTTGCATAAAATTAAAGTGGCCTAGGACATCACATATATAACAGCTTCTTGTAATCCAGAATATCATGCACTAGAAATCCACTGAACATTTTATCTAACTCCAAAATTTTTCCGATAAATAAAACTAATAAACATGCCTTAAAGGAATAGTCCTTTTCTGAAATAAAACAAAACAGAGCAGGGAAACTGAAGATTAAAATGGGAGGAGACCCTTGAAACAGTAAAGTCTCACATACACAAAGCCTTAAAACACTTACGTTGTAGACCAAAAAAAAAAAAAAAAAAGCCTAGTAGGTGTACAGTTACTATCAAAAGAGTTGACTATTACATTGGACTTTACAGATAAAAAATACGTAATCAAAGTAATTTTCCATTTTTTAATTTATTTTCCCCCCCAAACACATCTTAAAAATAACATTTAGACATAGGATCACAAATACACAAAAAATCGTGGCAGCCTTCACTTATTTCAGGAAGGAATTTCAGCTGATTCCTTTAATTGCTTTGCATAAAATTCAAAGCTTTCCTATTCAGGGAAAAAGAAAAAGAGAGAGAGAGAGAGAGAGAGAGAGAGAGAGAGAGAGACGTTATTGAGTCACGAGCAAGTTGTGATGATATAAAACTTCAAAATTACAAAGCACTGCAAACTGGGAGCTGAGACTGTGGGTTCCATGCCAGCCTGCTCTCAAGCCTGGATTCCATCCTGAGGGTCTCCAGCGCACAGTCAGAGCTGCAGCAGGAGCCTGGCACGCACAATTCCTTGCATGCAGGTATTTGCAATACCCCTGGACACGGGACACTGAGATGTCTGAAGTAAACAGCATAAGGACTTTCAGGTCCCTGACACATTACAATGGAGTTCTGCGTATGTGACTTCTCTCACTAAAAGAAACCAGATTTCCTCAATCGTGAAGAAATGAAAACCAACTTACTTAAAACGAACCCATACCTAACAATGATAGGATGTGCATGGCTACTGAAAATTGAGTCAGAAAATCCTATCCCAAGAGGAAATGGTGAGGGTGGCCCAACGGCAGTGAATGAAGTCAGCCTGAGGTCAAAGTCTGGGCTGCTCTGACACAAGGACCTCGGCCCAGAGGGCTCTGCGACCCCAGCCACAGCCAAGGCTACAGAGCAGTCCTCAGCCTCTCGGGCAGCTCCTTGCAGACACCTAGTCCTCAAGTAATTAATTAAATATCCAACTTAGTTTTTGTACAGTGTACACTAAATCTGAGGGGGCTTTTTCTCCTTTGAAGAGCTACTCACAGGGGGCTCCGTGAAAGGAACAGACTCTCCCGCGTTCTTCAGCAAAAGTGCGTAACGTTTTAGAAACAGGTCATTCAATTTTATGTTTTTTGCACTCGCATGCTCATAGAGCACTTTAGCAGATGCTACATCATTGTCCAAAGCTGACCAAGAGAAGAAAACTACGTTAATCACAGTAAATAGGATCTGCCTTTCTCTTTTCGGCAGAATAATCTGCTCGCTTGGGAACCCGTGGACCCATTTATCCCAAGGCAAATGGGCCCTGCAGCCACGTTCACAGTCGAGGAACACCCGCACTGCTCTCCCACACCCTCCACACCCTGTGCAACAGTACTCACTAAGAAGGAGAAGCTAAAGGACAAGCAAAGCCCTTCATGATAACATTACTGTATCAGGTACTTCGGGGGCCGTAAGCTAAAGTTTTCAGTCCAACCAGGCTCTCCCCACAGGGAGGCTAGAGTGAACGACAGCAGCCCTTACTAAGAGGACAGACCATCTGAGTTTAGTCAAAGTCAGCGTCCTCTGTGAAAGTCCCCTGCTCATCTCCCAAACTTCCCACACTACCAAGGGTTCAGGCTCCACTTTCTTCCAAGAAGTTGCCTTAAGAAACTCTAGTGTCTTTTCTTTCTCTCCTTCCTGTCCATTTTAGTAGTAACATCTAAGTGCTTTATGCATTTGACTTATCTGATGTTTTTGGAAAGTTGAGGTTAATGATTAGGGTCTTGCTATGCAGTACAGGCTGGCCTTGAATGCCCAGCAATCCTACTGCCTCAGCCCCTCAGTGCTGGGATAAATTGTGTACCACGTCTGGCTATACCTTTGTTCTGAAATAAGGATATATAGTCCCCTCATAAGGAGAAAAAACCAATTTACTTAATCTGACTGCTGAGGATCTTTTCCTGCCAAAAATAAAATCAACAAAACAACCCTTTATGTACCACATCAATGAGCAGATGGCAAAATGATCACCATTTAGAAATGGTAACATTTATCTTGAGCAGTGAAAAACCTTTAGATCAGTTCCCTTTCCTTGTGATTTCTGGCAACAAGGGACAAACTGGCTGAAAGACTACAGTTTCCCTGGGACTCAGGTGAGCGTGAGCTATGTTCAGGTCAGTAGCAGGTGGGCAGGCGGAGGGCGCTCCAGTTTCCACGGGAGTCCACGTGAACTCGCACCTTTTTTCAGAGCCTGGGATCCTACCTCCATGCCTGGACCACCCGGGGATGCTTGGTGCTACGCTGCAGTGTTAGTTACAGCAATAATATTTTATAATTTTCACACAGCTTCAAACATATGCTAGGGCTAAGTGAGTCATTCATATCATCAGTCATTGTCTGATATTTAGAACTACTGCCTTTGTGCTGACTACGTTACAAAACTTTAAATCACACATACAATAGATTAAGATTAAATTTATTACCATAACTTTTCATGGTGGAAGTGTACGCTTCTTCCTTGTCACGTAATTCAGGAATCAACTCCAACAAAGATGTCAGAACTGGTGCCTAGGAAATTAAAATGCAGATAACAGTGCCACAAACCTCAAAAGAACAGTGAATTAGACCACTAGTAAATAAATACTACATCACGAAATCTTGACAATAACTACAAACACCTGTCTATTCAAAGGTTTTCCCCTCTGTGTATCTCAGCACTTGATGTTGCTTTAATTAATTTATACCTAAGGGGCCCACAAGATAACTCAGCGGTCTAAAGTCCCTGCTTAGGCAAGCTTAGGCTTGCCATGCCATGCCATGCCAACCCCAGCATCAGGGTGGGCTGAGCTGGCAAAAAACAAAAACACCTGAAACAAATCAGTGTTTTTCAAAAAATGATGGAATTCTACTTACATTTCTATGAAGATTTTCTAAAATATTTAAACATTATTTCAGGATAATGTTTCTAAATATCTAATGATTGTTTCTTTTATCAACTAGCAGCTATGCCAAAAAGTTATGAGAGCCCAAGGGTAGAAGAGATATGAGCTGTACGTGGAGATGCCAAAAATTTTTTAAGTGTGGAGAACTCAGGCAAACATTCTAGAGTTTTCCCTGCTTGGTACATAAAAAAAGCCATCTTTAAGATCTTGCTGGAATATGGTCTTGTTCCCTATGGACAATCTAAAAGTGTCTTACTCTGAGTAACTGATCAAACAGTATTTCCACACATGTTATGGAACTATGAATATTTCATACATTAGACTCTGGTACCATCTCATAAGAGACTAAATCTAGCTTAGCTATTCTAAGAGCTAAGCAAATAACAGGACACTGTAAGTGGTATTTCAGAACTCCTATTTCCCATTTTTAGCATGTGTATTCAGCCAATCCATACCGGAGGCCTGTATGTTCACCATACCTAGTCACAGATCCTTACACTTTTCTTCCTTGTGGTGCTGGGGGTGGAACCCAGGGCTTTATGCATACTACACCTAAGCTCTACCACTGAGTGTGTTACAACCCAGACCACTACACAGATTCTAGTTCTTCTTAAAAATTTGAAAAGAAGCTCTCTGAGGGTAGGAACTTATAATTAAGTAATTGCTAAGCACTGTTGTACATAAATATAAGAGATTAAAAAGTGATTAGGTTAAATTTTTAAAAAGTATGTGCGCAGGAAGGGGAAATATGTGGAAATAAAGGAAAATAAGGCCTTCGTCTCAGCTGAACTGTTCAGGGAGTTTTTTAATTTACAACAAAAATTACAATTTGTGTTCAGTTTGAAATTTTATCAAGGACCCAAATAAACTGAGTAGGAAGCTCCTGTAGCTCAACAGGTAAAATTAGATCTAATTTTTGGGGGTCCAGGGATACAGCTCAGCAGCATAGGCACCTGCTTGGTGAGTGCAAAGACCTGAGTTTGATCCCTAGTACCACAAAAGAGAAAAACAGAAAATTTTCTGGCACGACGCTTTTATCAATTAAAGGAAAAGCAATCAAAACTACATTATGCTACACATACCTGCACATCCCTTTTACGGTACAGAGAAGAACATTAGTTCAGTAGGCCACATCAATTTTAAAGCCAAACTGTTCACCAGCCTGTGACAGCTTCTAGTTGAGCAACAGTCAGAAGTGGCCACCCAATGGGAGACGCCTGCCGCGCTAGTTCCTGCCAAATTGCTTCTGCCTCACTAAATGCACCAAGGTGACTTCAGCCACCCGACTTTTATCTTCTACTCCTAAGGACCCTTCGCAGGGCTCTCAGTGCACAAACACAAGAATGAGAGGGGCCGGCCAGATAGCTCAGTGGTCTAAAGCATCTGCAGGGAAGCTTAGGCAGTTGCAGGGAATCGTGGTTCAATCCCAGCACCACATGCCACACCAGGCCTCCCCCAGGGTGGGCTGAGCCAGCCAAAACAACAACTACCCGCGCCCCCCAAAAAAGAGAGACATGTGCCACCACTGATTTGCAATTTAGTACAACTAAAAAGTCCTAAGTACCTCTGCACCCGTACCCTAAAAGTTAAGACAGTCTTCAGTCTTCGTGTTTTAGGATCCTGAACCAACAAGCTCTCCGGTTAAACCATGGAACACGACTGATCTGCTTACAAGCAACGTACACACATACCTTTCCTTGTTTCTGAGCGCTCCTAATACAGAACACCAACAGAATTGGGGTTTGTTCAGCAATTGCGCCACATCTCTAAAAATTAAATTATTCAGTAAGTAAAGGTTTTTAATAAGCAGACCAAGGTGAGTATTTTCAATTAAGGAAGTTCACAATAACACAGTAGTATATCATTACCACCAGGAAAGCCCAACAGTCAACCATGTTTTTTTAAGGGAAGAAAGGAAAACAAGTACAAGCCCTGCCAAGCACTAGTGAGTGCTGTCCCTAGCACTGCAAGTGTGAAGTTTGTTTAAAAAGAAAAGGGAAAAATTAAACTAATGCTTCAACAACCACAGAACAAGGTTTAAGACCGCAAAGAAAGAGGGAAAAAAGAAACATTATTCCTCTCCAATTATACTGCCAAGCATTCACAAGTGAGCTAGGGATCATAAGGTTAATTATACATTTAATAAGGTGTCAGGGAGATAACTGCTCGTTTCTTTATAAAAATTAAAATGTACAAAGCAAGTTCTCTTTAAAGTATAATTACCTACACTTATGCATACAAAAGGACTGATTTCAATCTCTCTATTTTATAAAAGGCTTTCACTGCAACAGACAGCCAATGCTTGAGAAAGAGACAAAAGTTAAACTAAAAAAAAGTTTATATGACAGACCAGATAAATCAAGTGTCTATCCAATCTCAGGTGCTATAGTCAAATCAAATATGGCAAGACAATATTTTAGTTTACACTCATCATAGGTGTCATTCTCTTAAGTTTCTAAAAGCACACTGCTCTTTCAAAGCTCTAAAACACTGTCAATACTACAATGAGGAGTACAAAAAGAACTTTTGGGGGCACACAGAACGTTTACATTATAAACTGATGTTTTCAATATCTGTGAAGAAGGTGTTCTGTGCTCACGTAAGAAAAATCCTCTATTGTTTGACAAGGAGGTAAAGGGTTTATCATCTGGAACTTTCGTTGACTGACGGGACTAAGTTAGAAGACAGCTGCTGTAGCATTAACACCCGGCTGTCACTGAGAGCTTTCTTCAGGGTCGGCCACGAGGCCAGAGCCCTGCTATCTCCTGGCTACGCGCGCTCAACACTATGGCTGGGGAAGTCACGGGCCACTGTCCCGGGAAGCTGTCAGAAAGAGTACGTCAAAGCTGAATAAATACTCTCACGTGCATGATTAGATATTTCTATGCGTATAACCCTAGATATGTATATAGGAAGATAAAACATGAGTTATGTTAAGACTGAATTTTTTAAAGGCAGTGAGATATAACAAACTTTCTGAAAGCCCTATTATCAACTGTTTTTTTTTTCCTTTTAAAAAAAAGGTAGGGTTGATAGATGAACCAAATCAAACAGGAAAATTCACAGGGCCTGGGGAGATAGCTCAGTAGAATAAGCGTTTGCCTGGCAAGTTCAATCCCCGGTTCCACAAAAACAAAAACAAAAAAAAAAAAACAACTTCACAATTAACTGGAATTTTTCTATGTCCAAAAGCAAAAGTCTCAGAATAATGCCAATTGCTTTTTTTTTTTTTTTTTTAAATAAACAGCTAACTTAGAGGAAATACTTCAGCAATCTCCTTTACAAATGGCTTGGGTTCTACTGTTAATCTAGAGGCCTTTAAGAATCAAGACTGGAGCGGAAGCAAATGGGTGCGGTCTCACTTTCCCTCTCTGCCACTTAAGATATAGCACAGCTGGTAGAAATGGTAAGTGAATATAATACTATTTACTATCAAAAATTGGTCTCAGGCCTCAGTCTGACACAAGGAGTCTACACAAACACAGCCACTGGCGGGATCACGGTGACTGTTTGACTGCCACCTGCTGGGACGGGGCTCCCCAGCGGTGCCTGCTCGTGAGCACTGCCAGTGGCAGCTCCATCACCCCCGCTCTGTCTCTGTCGTGCTTGCTACAGCTTTGTATTTAGGTCTGGTATGAATGCAGTTGTCTCCTTCCCCCAAGATAGCTAATTTCACAGAATGCGGGCCACGGAGACCTGCATGTGTCATTTAATGTGTCTGTGACACACAAGTGAACAGAAGGCAGAATCAACTCTTAAACCTTAAAAACGCTCTGAGAATGTAGCATTCAGCAAGATGCTATTCCTGAAAAGCAAACATTCTTATTTTTTATTGGTAAATCATGTTGCCATGGTGATGCGCAGTATTTAAAGGGTTAGTAAAATTAAAATAGAATAATCAAAGGAACTGTTGTTCTGCATTGTCTATCTGCATCGAAACATTTGTTTTTAAGACGTTTCAGCAAAATTCATCTTCTCCATTCTTGACTCCTTCTTGAATTGTAAGGCTATTTCTCATCCTATCTTTAGGCAACTTTAAAACTGGCAAATTACAACCTGAAATCCAGTTCCTTGCCGTGCACCTTTGATTCATACAGAACTCAAGTGGTCTGGCAGTGCTATGCCTTACTTCTTGAGTTCCACACACAAGCACGTCTAGGCTTTCTCCAGCTGCTTCTCACTAGCTACAAGCGCCCCTGCTCTGAGTCATTACCTGTAGAAGAGCTCTGGCATCATCCGTCTTGCCTGAATCCACAAACTGAAGGAAAAGATCAGTGACTGGTTTGTAAACTGAAAACTGATTGGCCAATCGCTCTGCCATGATGCTTACTGGAAAATGACAGGTAAGAAAAAACTTTTGTTAGAACAGTGGTATGATTTATTCATTGAAGAAATTTGGTCTAGTTTTACCAGAGCGCAAATGTATTTCTGTGTTCTTTAACTGAACGATCAACTTACATTTTTCAACTGCTGTTTCCATCTGCTCCTCTATTGCTTTTCTGAATAAGTATGACAAGCCAAAGTACTGAGGTTCTACCGTTGGATTCCCTGACATAAGCATATTTTCAATGTTTTCTATGGCAACGTCCACGTTGTTGCTAAAAAGAAAATTATTTTAAAAAATTGTTTTTATATTAATATTGCAGCCAGTTTTCGTATAAGAACTTACTTTTAGACCCATTCATGCACATATCTTAGGAAAAACAGGAATGTATTTACAGTTAATAAGACCTAGAAAACACTGTAATTAAAGGACATCCAGGTAGCAGAAACAATCATTGAGCAGTTCATGCTATACCAGCTGCTCATCTTATTCAAAATACTTGTGGATTTTAAAACACTGCTCTAGAAATAAGATCAAATATACTCAGGATAACTTTATGTGAAATGTTTGATTTTATAGCTCTTTGGACATAAAATGACAATCTGTACAAGTGCTATACTTCTGGCTTTATAATTTACAACTGGACCCTACTGTACAAGGTAAAGATACTACATCTTTTGAAGATGATCATGTCTTGAGCGGTGTATTTC
>PVKN010018517.1:0-16799 GCA_004027915.1 Capromys pilorides
ACCCTGCACACCCCCCACCCCTGGAACCCTACACACACCCCCGCCCCTGGCACCCTGCACATCCCCAGCCCCGGCACCCTGCCTCCCTGCTGTGCCCGACAGGTGCTGCTACCTGGGCTCCGCTGCTGCTCGGCTCCCAGACATCTCAGCTTCCCACTTGAGCACGAGCTGCAGAAGAGAGGCCGGGCATTGCATCGCAACCCCAGTGGCCCCGCCCACCTCCTCACCAGGCCAGGTGCTGCTGCTGGTCTCTGCCTGCACCAGTCCACACCAGTGCTCAGCAGCAGGAGGCAGGCTGCCCAAGGGCTAGGGCGCTGCCCTCAACTTGGGCTACCCTGGGAGCTGCAGCTTCTCCCACTCGCTGGGGTGCTACTGGGGGGATCTTCGGGAGGGGCCCAGTGGAGAAGCAGGTCCAGGCCGCGTTGCAGGACGTGGGCCCCACACCCAGTCTCCCTGCTTTCCTGCATGGGCCGGCTGTTCTACAACCATGTTGTGCCACAGACGGGAACCTCCACAGTGGGCCCCATCGAAGCCCAGGCGGGAAGGGGTAGGGCACAGTCAGCTGGACAGTGGGGGGCTTGCGCAGAGCCCTGAAGCGCCCACCGCCTCCACTGCCCTTCTGAGGTCTCAGGACTACAGAGCAACTTCCGGCCTCCTCCCGAGGTCTGCTGCTGGGGTGCCCCACCATCTGGAGGATCTGCCTCAGACACCCACTGGCTGGGGTGGGAGGCCAGGAGAAGGGTGGCCCAGAGTCCTTACCACACCACACCATCGTCCTGCACAACCTCCCCGGGCGCCACCACGTTGCCGTGGAGGTAACAGGGACACTCATGGGCAGGCACACATGCACCAGCCTCGTCCAAGAAAGTGCCTGCGGGGCAGACGCAGCCATCCACAGGCACAAAGGGCACACGGCAGGTGACGTCAGTCTCGCTCAGGCCGCGGCAGGTGGGCTGGCAGGTGTTCACCATATACGTGTAGCTCTGGGACTTGGGGCAGCTGCTGGTATACTTGGCTGCGGGGCAGGGCAGAGTGTGGGGTCGGCTGCAAGGCTGTGCAGTGCCAGGCACAGCTGGGGCGTCATAGCTGCTGCCCACAGGGGCCCGTGTTCCCATCCACCTGGGACACCCACCGGGCCCAGGCCACGGGACACTCACTGCAGACGCCGTCCCGCCAGCCACGGAGCAGCACGCCCTTGGTGGCGCAGGCATGCACGTAGGAGGCCAGGGCGGCACACAAGCAGTCCTCGCTTCTCTCGCAGTTGCACGTGTCGAACATGCAGTTCTAGGGGCAGGCAGTGGGTCAGGACCCGGCCAGGGCCCAGGACCATCCACCCCATTCTGCCTCATTCCTGTGAGAGAAAGAGAAGCCACCAGAAGCCACCAGAAGCTGGCCCTGGTGGCCGAGCTTGCTGCTAAGGACACCATGGCGACTGAGCCCTAGAGGAGAGGACAGTAGAAAGGACAGGAGCAAAGGCTGGGGGTGGGGACCCAGGGGGGACAGCAGGAATACAGGAAGCCAGGGAGGCCAGGCCCAGTGGAGGGGTCCCCACAAGACAAGGACGGGTAGGACCCCAGCGACATGGGGGAGGACTAAGGCAGGAGCTGGCTGGAGAGATAGAGTCCATCGGTGAGGTCATGGGAGGTGAGCTGGAGTCCTTGCAGACCCTGGAGGAGGACTTGGGTGCGTTTCAAGGGTTTGGTTTCTGGGAACATGGCCCTGAGCTACTGCCGTGGGTAGAGCCATGCCCCCATGATGGCTTGCTGGGGTTGGAGCAGTGCTGTGGGTGGGTAGAGCTCCACGGGGAAGTTTTGTGGGTGGAACTGAGATGAGAGGAGCACTCATGTGGCAAGCATGTTCGCACAGGAGAGACACTAGGACATAGACACAGGGGCCACGGAGTTCTTCCCGCCCGTGGCCAAACTCTAGAACTCTCCACGCCCCCAACAGGCCCTCACCAAGTGGAAGGGTGTGGGGTTCACAGTGGAGTGGCAGGCTGAGAAGGCTCCGGAGGGGTCAGTCAGCAGCGAGCACCAGTGCTGGGCATAGTTCTCTGGGGAAGGACACACAGCGTTGCCCGCCTGCCCTCAAGCCCTGCCGGCCCTCCTCAGGGTAAGTGCATGGTGGGCCACCATGCCTTAGCCCACTTCTTCAGCCCGGCCAGGGGAAGGGGTACCGTTCTCCACACTGAGCGAGCAGGGGTCCTCGAAGCTGTTCTTGGCATTGGGGCAGGAGGCCTGCGTCTTCCAGGTGTTGGCGAAGGCGGCGCCTGTGCCCTCCACCACCCCGCTCAGAGCCGTGAAGTCATCTGCCTGGTTCTGGTTGAAGTTCCCGCACAGGCCTGGGCCAGGCCAGGCCACTCAGCACCTCCTACCTGGCTGCTGAGTCCAAGCCTGCTGCCCCTGCTGGCACCACCCAGGGCCTCTCCAGAGCCACCCACAGATAAGCCTGGGATGCATCACTCGGCCCGCCCTCACCCCACCTCAGCTGTCCTGGGCCTTCCTGTCCCTGTCCACCCCTCGCCCTCCAGCCCTGCGCTGGAGTTGGCAGGCCTCACCACACATCTGGCCATGGTGCGAAGGGTCCAGTATAATGTGAACCTGCATGATAGGCACTAGCTGCACCTGCAGCTGCAGGCCGAGCCCCGTCTGCACCAGGATGAAGAAGGATGAGGGCCTGAAGATGGTGATGTTGGCTGCGGAAGAGCACGTGGGCTGCAGAAGGCCCGTGGCCACCCAGCAGAGCTGAGCAGGAGTGGCTTGGAGTGGCCACACCAGACATGGGTCCTCCCAGCAACCAGGCGTGGGTCCCACCCTGTCACCCAATTTCTCAGCTTAGCAGCCGGCCCCTGGAGGTGCCTGAGACCACCAAGAACCTGCCAGGAATTAAGTCGGGCTCAGTGGGCTCCAGGGGCCACGCCTGGAGGGGCCCATCCTGCCCAGCTGGTGGAAGCCACGTACCTGCTGACACCGGCAGCCGGGTGTAGATGGAGTTCATGAACACAGCACCACTGGCCTGGACACGGATGGCCTGGGAGCAGTGGGCCAGGCTGGGGTCAGTGCCCACTGTCCACCCAAGAGGGGCCGTGGGAGGCCACATGGGCCTACCCTGGAGGGGATCCAGGACTGTCCCTGGAAGGGGCTGCCCCTGCCCCAGGCTCCCTGCCTCTCCCCTTCCAGCCTTGTGACACAGGTGGCAGGAGCCTCTCACCGTGTCCCCGCCGTTGAGGCTGAGTGTCACCGCCTTGAGGCAGTTCTCGGTGTCCGTCAGGCCACACTTGCGCAGCTCGGCCAGCACGGTGAAGGCGCTGTCTGCACATCTCTGTCAGGAAACCAGGCTTCATGGGCCTAGTGCAGGCTGGGGGTGACCCAGGAGGCAGCCAGTCCCCAAGTCCGGACTTCCCTCCCAGCACTGGCCTGTCCCTCCCGTGGCAGCCAGGGGACCCGCACCTTAGACAGCACATAGCTGCAGTCACCATGCACGTCATAGAGCTTCTCGTCATAGGTGGAGATGTGCGCCCCACCTCGCACCGAGCAGGAGCCCGGGCACGGCTGCTCCTGGCACTGCCACAGCCCCCCAGAGCAGGTGCTGTGGGAGACACGTGAGCAGGCAGTGCAGGAGTGGGCCCCCTGCCAGCCCCACACAGCCCGAGAGGCAGGGCCCTACCAGGAGCTGCAGCTGCTGGTGAAGGAGGCGCCAGGAGCAAAGGTGTGGCCACCGTGGGTGCAGGGACACTGAGCCAGGGGCAGACAGCCAGTGTGCGTGACGTCATCCAGGACCGTGCCTGGGTAGGAGCAGGCGGCGAGCAGAATGAAGACCTGGGCTCGGGCCACCTGCCCAGCCAGAGGGACCTCACCTCAAAGGGACCCCAGCTAGAGCCCCACCCTGCTGGGCTCAGTGTCAGGGTGAGCACCATGCTCCACTGGCTTGGCCCCCACCGG
Organism: Capromys pilorides; assembly: GCA_004027915.1. Taxonomy (NCBI): domain Eukaryota; kingdom Metazoa; phylum Chordata; class Mammalia; order Rodentia; family Capromyidae; genus Capromys; species Capromys pilorides. The sequence goes on from PVKN010018517.1 coordinate 3,942, forward strand.
TCCCGGGCTGCGACCCCCGTCTGCCTCTGCCTCTCTCAGGAAGCACGCCTCGGATTCCTATAGTCAGTGTCCACTCCCCCTGGGTCCTTGGATGAGACTCCTCGTGGGCAGGGTCAGGGCTGAAGGTAGGGCCCGGGGCATAGGGCATGCCTGGGGGGCAGAAGCAGCCATCCACACAGTGGTCCTCGCACAGCTGGGAGCGCTGGGTGTTGGAGCAGGTGTCGGTGCAGGGCGAGCCGCACTCCAGGTGCTGCATGCCGGAGGAGCACGTCTGGGCTGCGGGAGGAGGCTGGACTCAGCGCTGAAAACCCTGCCCTGGTGCAGTCACGCCCACCCTCTCCTTCTGTGACCCCAGAGGTCCCCAAGGCCAGCATTAGGCTCAGCTCCTCCCTGCCCATCTGAGGCCGTGGTAGCACCAGGAGGCTTTGGCTGATGCCTGCCAGCTGTGGCTGTGTCCTCCTCTGGGTCCATAGGCCCTCAGCATCTCCAGGCCTAGGCCTCGCCCCAGCTCCCAACACATCCTCTCCTCACCACCCCCACTGACTCTCCCACCACACACCACGACCCCGTGAGCCTGGCCCAGCCCTGTGAGGCACTCACGGCAAAGGTGGGGGCCTCTCCAGTTCTGTGGCTGGCCCCCGCTGTGGGCACACTGGCGGGAATACTCAGCAAAGGTGGCACAGGGGCATGTGGGACAGCGGCACAGGTCCTGGACACAGGCAGCCACGTACACGCTAGTGTCCACCAGTTCATTACACTCTGAGAAGGCTGGGCCAAGCAGGACGCGGCGGCAAAAGTCCTCCTGGGGGCACAGGAAGGTTGGGCTCCCTCTGGACCCCAGGCAGGATGGCCATGTGCCCTGTGTGGGGACTCTGTCCTTCTCAGGCCAGGCCAGAGAGCCCCTCTTCACCTCAAGTTTCCTTCCACCCCACCCCGCATCTATCTACAAAACCACCCACTCACCCATCCATCCTCTCGCCTATCCAACCACCCATGCACCCACACATATATCCACATGCCCAAGAGCATACCCAGCTACCCACCTACCCATCTATTTGCCCATCCCTCCGCCCATCCAACCACTCACCCGTTCACCTACACACTCAGCCACGTGCCCATGTATCCGTCTGTATGTCCACCCCACCCCCCCCATCCTTCCATCCACTTGTGGCTCCTCCCGACTCAGTGAAATTGCTGCTGCTGAGCACAGGCCTTCGCTTGGCTCTGGGGAGCGACCCAGGGCTCTGAATCTGCCGCACCCAGAGCCCAGGTCACGCTTGCCCATGTGTGAGCACACAGGAAGCACAGACCCTGGGTGAACTTCGAGTCCACCCCTGGGGGTGGCTCAGAGAAGGGGGAGGTAGAGGCACCTGTCCACCTCAGGTGGCCCACGGGGCTCGGGGCTGGCTGTGACAAATGTCTTCCTGCCCAGGACCCCAGCTGGCCGGCGTGGGGCTGCAGCTCCTAGGTTCCCATCATGACTTAGGGATCTGGCTTCGGCTGGTCTGGGGACTCCTGGCGCTTCCGGGCCTCGTCCTCCCCGATAACTGAGGGCCGCTTGCTCCAGCTCCTGATGCCCCCAGGGACACGTTTGCCACAGTATGCTGTTGCTGCGTACTCGGAGCTGCCTGCCCAGTGCCTGAGAGACACCCCCCCCTCTCCCCGCGCTCAGCCTAGCCCCAGGGTGCGGGGCTTTTTCCTCGGTGAGGCCAGGGCTCTGGTCACTGTCTCTTCTCTTCATTTGGGGCCATCTCTCAGGCCTCCGCTCAACTGTCCCATCTCCCATCACCACCCGCAGGCTGCCTGCTGACTCCACAGACAGGGGAAGGTACTCACCCCACCCGTGCAGTTGCCGGGCGGCTCGGGCAGCGGGTCCTGGCACTGCTCTGTGGGGCCGTCCAGCTTCTGCAGGTTTCCAAACTGCAGAGGGCTCAGCCTGGTGTCTGCAGGAGGACACTGTGTGGGAGGTGCCCCAGCTCCGCAGGGCTGGGGGCTGTGCTCTAGCAGCAGCGCCCCCCACCTCCCTCCACCACCTCGAGGGCCGCTCACTGTGCACATAGAACTCGCTGACATCCGGAAGCCTGTTGAAGTCTCCGCATAGCCCACAGGTCTGGTTGGCAAACTTGGGGTCCAGCTCCAGCTGGGGGCAGGCAGGGTGACCACAGCCTCAGGCCTCTGCCTGGCTCCACAGTGCCCTCCCCAGGGGGTGGAGGTTCTGTCCCAGCCCACGCGCCCCTGGGCCAGGCCTCCTTCCTCACCAGAGCACTGTCCTGTCCATTCCACAGGAAGGTGAGCACCAGCCGGACACTGACCTTCACGTAGTCGCTGTTCTGCTCCACCAGGAGGCCAGCACGGCTGTAGGGCAAGTCCTCCCTAGAGGAGCGTGAGGTCAGGCCCAGGCTGACCCGTGGCTCCGGCACTGCCACCCTCAGGAGGAAGGCTGGCCTGCTCACCGCTGCCCGTCAACCAAGACAGAGCCACTGGACAGCTCCAGCACCAGCCCCTGGGCCTTGAGCATGACGTGGGTGATGGCAGGCCTGGCATCCACGAGGCTGCGGCGCAGCTGCACGTTGAAGTCCTCGTAGGCCGCGCCACAGTGCACAGAGAACACGTAGTTGCAGAGGCCGGGGAAGCGGAAGACGGCGCCATCAAAGGTCTTGTAGTGGAAGTCGCCCCAGGTGCTGCAGACTCGCCCCGTGTGTGCAGGGTTCAGGGCTGCAGGGAGCCAGGAAGTGGGCACCTGCTGGGCCCCCCTGCCCTATGCCCAGTCCCCTATGGCCCTGGGCTGCCACCTGAAACCGGGTGCCCAATTGCCCAACTTTGATCCCCCAGGACTCCCAACCACCCCTGACCCTCCATGGACCCCAGGGTGCCCAGCAGATTCTACCAACAGGGCACCACCCTGCCCAGGACACCTACAGGTGCCAGCCTCACCCCCAGCCCAGCAGAACCCTCCCCAGATGGCAAGTGGCCACTGCCTACTTACGGCTCACACTGGGGAAGACAGCGAGGGGTGGGATAAAGGTCAGGCGCTGGGCAGATGAGGACGTGGGATAAGCTGTGGGCAGGGCCAGGTCACAGGGAGCCATGGCTGGGGACACCCTTGTCCCACCACACACTCTGCGATGCCCACTCTGGGGGCATCAGGGTCCAGCACTTGGGACAAGGCTGTCCAGCTCCTCTCACTCCCTGCTGGACCCTCCTGGATCCTCCCTGTCTGCCCAAGAGCTTACAGGTGGCTGGCTAGATCTGCCCCACACCTCCATCTTCCTGGGAGCCCTGACCTCTCTGGGACCTGGCATGGTCCCCAGAGACCCGGGAAGATCTCAGTGCAACAGGCACCAACCCTCCCCATCAGGAGCCCCGGACCCCTGCATACCGCCGTCCACCCTGGCACCGTGAGCAGCGGGCTCTGTGTACCCTGGACTCAGCTCCACAGGGATCTGGCTCTCTGCAGGGAAAAGGTGGGAGTGAGCAAGGGCAAGACAGGCAGCCACCTGGTCACGGCCTCCACCACACCGTGAAGCACGTGGCCGGCTCCGGCCTAAGGCTGCGGCTCCTCCAAGAGCTTCGCAATCCCGAAGGGGCCGGCCATGACAGCCCCACCTGCCCTCCCAGCCTGTACACTTGGGCAGCCACCTCATTCCCTGAGGGACAGGGAAGAGGTCCCGGCCATTCAAGAAGGAAAATGGAATCAGGAAGCAGCCTGGTCCCAGAACGCAGCCACCCAGGGGGTTCAGCCCCCTCCCTCTGTCCCTCAGAGAACAAAGCCCAGCTTTGTTGGAGGGACACGGTGGGAGGATTCCAGGAATGACTTAGCAGAAACCCAAGATCAGAACCGGCCCAGAACTGGAACCAGGAGTTGGGTGGGTGGCACGAGGTGCCAGCACAGGGAGGGCACCCAGGGTGGTCCCCTGCAGCTGGCCCCAGCCAGAAGAAGCAACACCAGCCCAGGCTGAGGGCCGGCATCCCTGCAGCGCCCTTGGCCCGATGGGACTGCAGCCTGGGCAGGACTTCTGGCATGCAGGCTGCTCCCAGTACCCTGGCGGCCCACCCCTTGTTTGCTTTCCCACCGTGAAAGCCACTGCTGTCACTTGCAAACCGCAGGACCGTCCGTCCCTCCTGGCCAGCCCGCTTGACTGTGTTTCCCAGAGGCACAGCCACTCCTGCCCCCGACCCCAGCCGTAGCCCCTCCCCTGGCCCTGAGCACGCTGACCAGATCCGGCCTCCCTGCCAAGCTCCTTGCGCAGGGCTCTGGTTCTGCTCCCACCACTGCACCCTGCATGCTCTGGAGACACCGAAGCCTCCGTACAGCCCACCCCACCACCCAGCCAGTACTCAGAGCTCTCTGCTCCCTCCTGGCCACACAGCCCAAAAGAGCTGGATGTTGGGGGGCGGGGTGTGGCTGAGCCCCACGAGCCAGACTCCAGGCTGAGCATCAGGTGAGGGCTCCCAGGATGGGGGCTCGGGGACAGCACTCCTCATGACACTTTTCAGAGGTGGAGGGGTCTTGGGCCAGGACCCCACCTGGCCAGCCAAGCTCTGCTGGGAGCGGAGCTCAGGGGGCCATAGTCTCGGTGACCAGGCTCCAGCCAGCCTCAGCCGGCTCATGCTGACGCAGCCACATGCTCCCTGGAGCATTCCAAGCTGTTGAGGGATGCGGCTGTCTCAGGAGCAGACTGAGGCAGCAGCCCTGCTCACAAAGGCGGTGCAGCCCCGAGGCCTGAGATGCCTTCTGGGAGACAGGACAGCTGACAAGACTCAGCGCCACTGTCAGGCTGTGGCCAGGCACCTTGCTCATCTGCCTCGCTTCAACCCATCACCCGGAGGTGAGGTGCACCTGGAGACCCCCAGGGGAGGGTCACAGAGGACTGTCCCTGCCCTCTCGGACACTGAGCCGCTCAGAACCCTAAGATGCCAGCCCCTAACCCTGAGACACTGCCACACCTGTCCTGGCCTAAGCCCTGCCCTGATGCCCCATCCAGGCTGGGATCTGGGTCCCTGACATCGCAGGCCTGTGAGAGACAATCAAGAGCCCAGGGTCCATGGGGCTGGGGACACCTGCATGGGCAGCAGGATAGGTTTGTGCCCCTCAGCAGAGCCCAGAGGAAGTGGTCCCCAAGAAGATGGCACTGAAATGAGGGGCTCTGACCTTACCTGCCAGCTGCACCACAAGCAGGGTCATGAGGGCCCAGGCCGGTGCCCACCTCCTGCTCCTGGTGCCCATCCTGGGGGCTGGTAAGGTGGCGGGCGGGGAGGGACTGGGGCTTGGTGCCTGCTCCCTAGGGGCCTGGGCTTATGTAGCAGAACTCCTTGGCCCCGTGCCCACTCCTAGGCCACGGAGGGCAGCGTCCACTCCCTAGGGGCAGCCACGTGTGTTTGCTCTTGGGGAGGGGCTATGACAAAAAAGAGGCTCGGAGGAAGGATTTGCAGGGCTGGGCCACCAGGCGCAGGTGCCCCCGCCCCCCACATCTGAGGGCTGGAGTGAGAGGCCTGTGCTGCCTTGCTGGGGCAGACCCCCGGGGTGTCAGCTAGCGAGAGGAGGCCTCAGGGGTGACTCACTCCTCAGAGTCACTGCTCAGCCCTGAACGGGACCCAGGGCTCCTGCTCAGCCCCACCGGGAAGCACCGGGCTGGGTTGCTAGACGGGCCCCTGTCTATGTGCTTTGGGGGCCCCAGGAGGAGAATCTTGGCCCAGGCACCCCCTGGAGTTGGCCAGAGCCCCTTGCAGTCTGAGGTCCTCTGGCCTCTTCTTTGCTGCAAGAGTCAGCTTGAGGGGAAACTGAGGTCCAGCCCTGCACGGATCGAGACAACATCCTGCTTGGTCTCCCCCTCCTGAGTGGTGAAGGCAGTGTCTGTTCCCCAGGGCCTGGGTTCTGCCTGGGCTTAGCTGGCAGGCACTGCACAGACCACAGGGCAGCGCTGATGGAGCCTGGGCATGCTGCCCACCTCAGATGCCCTCGCTGGGCTTCCGGGGACATAGGCGGCCTTTCCCAGAAGTGACGTCTGGCAAGCGTCCTCCCGGTGGGACTATGGCTGTGACTTCTTCCCGTTGGTGCAACTTGAGCTGTCCCTGCGCTACTCTTACAGCATGGCTGCTGGCCCTGGCCCCACAGGTCCCCATGGGAGTGAGACAGATGGGTGTGGGAGTGTGGAAATGCCCACAGGACAGACGGTCACACAGACGCAGGGCAGGGGGCACTGGTCCTAAGGCTTTGCCCTTCCTGGAGAGCCCTTGAACGGCTTCTAGGTTGCTTTGCTTTATAACTCAGCACTGTCCAGGCCCTTCTGAGGAGGACTGGTGTGAATGGCACTGTGAAGAAGGGGAGTCCCCTAGAAAGCCCTGTGAACACCATAGCAGGACCAGCAGTCCTAGTCCACTCACGCAAGGTCCACAGGTGTCAGGCCCACAGAGACAGCAGGCAGGGTGGGTGGGTGGCTGAGGGGCAGAGATGAGGGTGCCCTGGTGGTAACGGTGGTGCTGCCTGCAGTGGGGACAGCTCGGTGCCCTGACTGAGGCACACAGCAAGGCAGGAACTGTGTGTCAAGCACCTCTCGGCAATAATTTTAAGAGGTGTGGGGTGCATTTCACTGATGGGCATCTACACATACCCAGCGACCCTGCAGCCTGCCCGGGTGCGGTACCTCTGCCACCTAAAGGGCCAGGATCAGTGTGGCCTGGCCAGCCAGGTTCTCTACCCCAGTGCAATGCCCCCAGGACATGCCGGCTCCTCCCTGCCTCCTCTCAGGTCTCCAGCTTGGAGAAGCCTAGGGCTGGGTCTCCAGGGCTCTCCATCATCCAAGCCTGCTGGCAGCACTGCCACTAAAGGGGCTTGAAGGACTCTCGGCCCTGTGGCCCTGTCTAGGCCCTGGAGCCGCTAGCCCCTATGTCCCTGCCTCAGTTCTGCTCCAAGACACTCCCAGAGGCCGCGGTGCCTGACTCGGGAGCCAGCTTCAGCACCAGCACCGCCCGAGGCCTGGACGCCTGCCCCTCCCCCACCACCACCGGGACAGCTCGCTGTCCTCTGCAGGCGCTTGCGGGTGGTGCAATCCTCATCCCGCCTGGAGCGCGGCACAGTGACACCCTGCCCTGGGCCCCGCCCTGTCCCAGGACAGTTGGACCACTGCACCCCCAGAGGGTCTGCTTGGAGACTTCCCGGATGCGGCCACCGGCCTGTTTGCTCAGCCGCGGGGAGTTTACCTCTTCACAGTTGAAGGACTAGAGAAAGCGGCCGGGAGGAACAGGCACGTCGGACCTGCTGGGGAGGGGACTAAGAACTTGCTAGGACAGCGGGTCACGTCGCCGCAGCTGTGCCAGGAACCAGCCCTGCTGCTGTGACCTCGGCCTGCCCGTCCTCATCCCCGCCTATTTCTGGGCCAGTAGAACAAAGGAGACTGCTGGGCCATGTAAGGCCAGGGGCAGAAGTGGGCCCCATGGATGAAGACTCGCCTGCTGATGGGCTCACCTACCCACAGGAGTGACCCAGTCCCCACCACCCGGGCACCCCAGGCATGCAGAGCTGACCCCAGGCCCCAAACATAAACCTTGCTGCGCATAAACCTTGCTTAGAACCACTGCCTACTGAGAGCTTGACCACAGCCAGGGGTCGCCCGCCCCTGCCTACCCAGCCTGCCTCACCTTCCTCCTGCAGAGCAGTGCAGCTCCAGGACACAGGCCCAGTCCTCCGGTCCTGAGCCCCTGCCGGGACTCCTCTGGGTGCACGCCCGGGCACTGGCTTGCTGCCCCGGGGGTCTCACCGGCTCCCTCCACTTAGCATCTAAAGACCCACTGTGCTGTTTTCTATACCCCAGCCATCTGCCAAGGTCCCGTTGCTCTGTGTGCCCCCACACCAGCACTCGCCCTCCTCCCTCCTCCGTCCTCCCTCCTTCCCGATTCTGGGGACCCAACCCAGGGCCGCTCTACCACTGGCACTCAGCCTTTGTGACTTTACGTTTTAACAGAGTCTCAGTAAGTTGTCCAGGCTGCCTCCGCTGCCCAAGCAACTGGGCCAGCGGCCGGCTAGTTTCCACTGTTGTGACAGTGGCTGCCTCACTGGTGTGAGGAGAGCTGCCCTGTGGTTTGGTAGGCATTTCTCTGGCGCCTCTGATGCTGAGCCGATGAAATTGGCTGTTGACATCTACTTTGGAAACGTGTCTATTTTGAGTATTAGCTGGTGTGTGTGTGTGTGCGTGTATGTGCGTGCGTGTGTGTGTGTGTGTGTGTGTGTGTATGTGTGATCTACTCCAAGTTCAGTTTTTATAACTGGTGTGAGATAGGGGTCCAACTTTGGTCCTGGATGTGTGCGTTTTGGGCTTTCCCAGAACAGCCCGCACGAGACGGCCTACCCTTGGCCTCCCTCTCCTGCCAGCCCCATGCGCACTGTCACCTGCAGCTTCAGGCTCAGTCATAAAATCAGAAAGCATGAGTCCTCCGGCTTTCCTCTTCTTTTTTAAGAATATGTTGGATATTCAGGGTCTCTTGAGATTCTAAATGGCTTTCAGGGTGGATTTTTCTATTTCCACACAAAGCTATTGGAACTTTGGTAGGGGTTGTGTGGGGTCTGCAGGTCTCTGGGTGGTGTCACAACCTGGCCCATATTGTCTTCAGTCCCTGAACACAGTACTTTTCAACTTCAGGTCTTTAAATTTTTATCAGCAGTGTTTTTTGTTTGTTTGTTTATTTGTTTGTTTTTTGTCTTTTTGAGACAGAGTATCGCTATGCAGTTCAGGTTGGCGTTTAACTCACTTTTGTAGCCCAGGCTGGTCTCAAACTCTCACCAATCCCCCTGCCTCAGCCTCCCAAGTGCTGGGATTACAGGCGTGTGCCACCACGTCCGGCTTCAGCAGTGTTTTATAGTTTTCAGTGCACAGGCTTTTTGACTCTTTAGTTAAACTTATTCCTAAATATGCTGTATCAATGAAATTACTTTCTTTTTCTACATGTATGTATGTACATACGTATGTACTTTGTATGTATGTATGTATGTATGTATGTATGTATGGTGGCCAGGTCAGCCCACCCGGGGGCGGGGCTGGCACGGCCTGTGATGCCAGAGATCACACTGCGGCCCCTGCTCTTGTCTAAGCTTGCCTAAGCAGGTGCTATAGACCGCTGAGCTATCTCGCTGTTCCCTGCAATTGCTTTCCTAATTTGCCTTTCTGATTATTCCTGGCTAGGGCACAGCAACTTGCTGAACGCTTTTGTCAGCTTGAACCATGCTTTGCTGTGTACAAGCTCACGTCGTCTTTCTGCGTCTCCGCCGAGGAAGCTTTATCTCTTCTTCTTACTCCTCTGGGTGAAAGATCCCATACTATGCTGAACAGAAATGGGGAACGTCAAGCCAGGCATGGTGGTGCCTGCGTATAATCCCAACACTCAGGAGGCTGAGGCAGGAGAATCAAGAGTTGAAGCCCAGCCTGGAAAATTCAGTGACTTGTAGAGACCTTGTATCAAAATAAAAAATAAAAAAGCTTGAGATATAGCTCAGTGCAACGGCCCTAGGTTCAACCCCCTGCACAAAAATGAAACAAAGCAGTGCATGTAAGCACCGTGGCTTTGGTCCTGATCTTGGATGGGCCTCTTAGTCCTTCGCTGCTGAACATGAGACTAACTAGGTGCTCTTCGCAGATCCCTTCACTTTGTGAGATTTGTGGGGTCCCTCCAATTTCTACTAAGTGCTTTTTTAAAAAATCATAAAAGGATGTTGAATTTTTACCAACTCTTTTTCTGCAGCAATTGAGATGATCATAGATTTCCCCCTCCATTGCATTGATGTGGTATATTTCATTAATTGATTTTTGTATTTCAACCATGCCTGCATCCCAGAAATGAAAAGCATTGTTCATGGCATATAATCTATTTTAAATGCTACTTACCAGTTTGCTACTATTCGTTAGAGGTTCTTGCACCAATATAAATGGGAGATATTGGGAAGTTTTCTGTTTTTTGTTTTTTGTTTTTTTTTCTGGCTCAAGTTGCCTTAAGTGTGGGCCTGGGGATTGAACTGCCATCCCTCCCCTATGCCCGATTGAGATTGCTGGTGCAAGCGCTTAAACCATTGAGCTAACGCAAAAGATTCCTAAATGGGAGATACTGGACTTAGTTTTCTTCTCATTGTACAAGGTCTCGCTATCTAGCCCAGACTGGCCTTGAACTACCAGTGACCCTGCTGCCTCAACCTCCCTTGTGCTGGGATGACAGACATGCCCACCACACCCAGGCAAAGTGAGTCTTATGCAGCCTGAATGTTTGCAAATTGGCAATTTACTTGCGTGTTTTCATCTGGCTTAGGAATCAATTGAGCCTGGATTTGAGAAAGAGGTAAGAAGTATTCCCTCTTATTTAATATTCTGGAAGAGTTTGTGTTTTTGTAATTCACCAGGAAAGACATAGTGTTCTAGACTTTTCTTTGGGAGAAGGCTTTGGATTTTTATTGAGTCTCCTTAGCAGTGACACATCTAGTCGCCTTGTCCATCTCTTTACAGATCAATTGTCTTCCTATGAATTTGTAATTTCTTCTTGGTTATTAAATGTGTTGGACATGCTTGTTCATAGCACTCTCTTGTAATCACTTTTATTTATGTAAAGTTAGTGGTAATGCCCCTTTATTTCTAACTTCAGTAACTTTTTTCAAAAATCTTTTATTCATGTATTTATTTGGTACAGGGTGTCATTACACAGCTCAGACTGGTAGTGATCCTCCTGTCTCAGCCTCCCCAGTGCTGGGATCACAGGAGTGCACCACCATGCCTGCTGGCCAGCTTGGCACACCTGGGACGCGGCCAGCATGGTGTGTGGTACCAGGGATTGAACCCAGGTCCTTGCACTTGCCAGGCAGGTGCTGCAATCGCCAAGCTATGTCCCCAGCCCCTAACTTCAGTAATTTGAAGCTTCTCTATTTTTCTTAGCCAATCTAGTCAAGGGTTTGTCCATTTTGTTGATCTTTTCAAGAAAGAGATTTCCTTCTCCGTGGGCTTCCTTGTTCCCTCTTCTGTTCTGTTTATCATTACTGTTAGACATTATCATTAGTGTTAGTTTTGGGTATCTAATTACTGCTGCTTGACCCTGCCATCCCCTCCATTTCTCCAGATTTGGGTTCACTTCTTTTTCTCGTTCTTGGAGGTGCACAGCCAGGTCACTGGGCTCTTTTTCTTCCCTAACTTAAGCATCTGCAGGTACAGACCCCCTTCTTACTCCTGCCTTTGTACAATCTTACGCAGTGTGGCGTTGTGCCTCTGCGTCCATTCAGCGGTAGGCTTCGGCTCCTTTCTGTGTGGTTTCTTATTTGACCTGCTGCCGGCTACTTCAGAGTGTGATTTTCAACTCTCTTTCTTTTTTCTACTGATCCATCGCTTTTTTGGTTAGAAAACATACTTTGTATGATTTATGTTTTTAAATGTTTTTTGGTTGTTCAAATTTTCTTAAATTTAAAATTGTATTAGTAATGTTTGCAGGACGTAATGGTCACGTTCATCATGGGGAGCCAGTGCGCATGCCCGACACACTCTAACTCTTTCTACTTCCCCTTCCCATCCTGTCCCATCCTGTCCCGTCCCCGCCCTCCATCTCTCAAATTTCCCCAAAGTCAACAGTGATTCAGTGCTCATCTAATTCAGTTTGTGACCAGAGTTGTGGCAAGAATGAAGACTGTGAACGAAGGCCCCACCGTCGCGTGTTTCACTGGAGACTTAGTCCGCATGAGCTGAGTCCCTTTGTTCCAACCTGAAGGATTTCTGCCAGGCCAAGCCCAGTGGCCATGGACCCTTAGGGTTTTGTAGATGGAGGAAAGTCTTAATCGCCCCTAAATTTTTGAAAGACCGTTTTGCCTGATATCAAAATCTTGGTGGGCAGTTTTTCCTCCGGACACTTTCCACACATCCCCACTGCCTCCCCGGCCTCTGTTTCTGGCGGTAAATGCTTGGCTGATCTTGCTGAGAAGGCCCTAAATGGGACGAGTCACTTTACTGTGGCTGCTTTCACATCCTTTCTTTGTTTTGATTGTCAACAATTTGATGAAAATGCTCTTGGTGTGGATCTCTTTGAATTTATCCTACAAGGAGTTTGTTGACCCTCTTGAATTTGTGGATTCATGTCTTTCATCCAACTTAGGACTTTTACGGCTGTTATCTCTTTGAGTAACGTTCCTCTAGGGCTCTTGCTGTACGTGTGGGGACCACACCGTCCTGACGGTGCTCTGCACCTCCCCCGGCTCTGTCCAGCTTCTCTGTCTTCTCTTTCTTCTTCCTCCCCCTCAGAGAAGACAACTTCACAGGGCCACATTCTCACTCACCAGGTCTTCCTCCTGCCAGCTCCCGGCTCCGGGCCCCTGTGGGGACTTTCTTGTTTCAGTTACGCTCCTCAGTTCCAGAACTGCCATTGGTTCTTTTTCTCCTCCGCATCTCTCACTTGGCCTGTGTGCTGCTCTGCTGATTTCCTCTGGCTGTTTGTCCTCAGGCTCTTTTATTTATAATAGTTGTCTTTAGTTTTTGCCTAGCGAAACTGAGGCTGGGACTTGCTCATGGATAATTTTTCTTCATTTATGTTATTTCTTTGAATGGGCAATGTTGTTTTGCTCCTTTACAAGCCTTCTACTTTTTTGTTGAAAATCTTAATTGGACTCTTGCAATGTGGTGACCTGGACTTTGAATTCTGTCCCTTCTTCAGAGTTCGCCTCTCTTTTTCCTTTCTTGTGTTTTTATTGTTGAACATTGTAGTAATCACTTGCTTGCTTCTTTTCTTCCCTCCCTCCTACCTTCCCTCTCTCCCTTCTTCCTTTCTTCCTTCCTTCCCTCCCTCCCTTCCTCCTTCCTTCCCTCCCTCCTTCCCTCTCTCCCTTCTTCCTTCCCCCCTCCTTCCCTC
>PVKN010018518.1:0-16806 GCA_004027915.1 Capromys pilorides
GAGACCCTGTCTCAAAAAGACAAAACTAAAATAAAGGCTACCGGGGCACGATGGTCGGCAGATGTCCTGCAGTCAGTCGGAGACGATCGGTTTCTTTTTGCCTCACTTTCATTTGATTTTTGGCCCTGGTAGGCAGAAGTTATGACCTCACACCCTGAGCTCCACCCCAGCCCAAGAGTTTGAAATCACAGGGAAAATGCTGTACTGTCCTTCAGTGTGACCTTGAGGGCCTTGGCGGAGTGGCACACCGCACACCTGGAATTCCAGCAACTGGGAAGGCTGAGGCAGGAGGATGGCTGCATGCCTCAGGCCAGGGTGGGGTACATAGTGAGTTCAAGGCCAGCCTGGTCTGCACAGTGAGATGCAGACTCAAAAAATAAAATGACCCAAGTCGGGGCAGTGGCGCCCACCTGTGGTCCCAGCACGCTGGCAGGCTGATGCCGGAGACTTCTAAGTTGCAGACCAGGCTGGGCAATTTAGCAAGGTTCTGCCTCTAAATAAAAAAGGGTGGTGGCTGGGAGTGCAGCTCGGTGCAAAGGTCCTGGGGTCAAACAGTGTATGTGTTGGGATAAACAACCCCAGACAGGCGCCTCATGTGGGCCTCTGCCTATGGCCTAGGCCCCGCCTGCGAGCCGCCCTCCCCCAGGCCACCTGTCCAACTCCAGCCACTGCAGCAGTGACCTGTCACCTACATCCCCACAGACACCCACAACCCACTGGGTCCCAGTCAGCACTTTGTGACGTGAGGTCTGAGTCCCACACACGCTTGACAAGTGCTGAGCCCAATGGCAGCCCCAGCCCCCACTGGTTGGCCTTGTCACCAACATGGTTCTGGGTATCGAGGGGGGCAGTCTGTACTGAGGATTGAACCCAAGGCCTTCACACCAAACTGCATGCCCAACCCTTACCCCTCTCCTCAGCTCTTTTTTTCTTGAGGTAGGGTCTCCCTAAATTCTTCAGCTGGGCTCCAACTTGAGATCCTCCTGTCTCAGCCTCCCCGTATGCTGGGACTGCAGGTGGGTACCCAGGTACCCACCAGATTCTGGTTTAACTGGTGCTGAGGGATTCTCAGGGCTAAAATAGGGACAGTTCTGGGCCAACCTGGAAAAGCTGGTCACAGCACACCAGAGGTTGAGGCAGGAAAGCTGATTTGACTTTGAGGCCAGTCTTTATCTCAGAGAGAGAAAGAGAGAGAGAGAGAGAGAGAGAGAGAGAGAGAGAGAGAGGGAGAGAGAGGGAGGAGAGAGACAGAGAGAGAGAGAGAGAACGCAATAGAAAAAGAGAGGAAAAACCCTATTTGTGTTGGGGGCACTGAGTTCGAATCACTCACCTGCAGGTTAGATGCTGCTGCTTCGACTTTCTGGAATTTTCCCTGCTTGGCTGGGGGCTTGTTTAACATCTCTTTCCCTCAGCATCATAGGATCAGAGACTGCACTGAGGTGCTCCGGGGTACAGTAGCACCCAGGGTTCAAACTCCATCAACACACCCCCCCCAAGCCCAATCCAAACCAAATCAAAAACAAACATCATCATAAAAACCAAGTTTCAGGGAAATGGCCAGGGCTGGGGAGACAGCTCAGCAGCATAAGCACCTGCCTGGCAAGCACAAGGACCCAAGTTCGATCCCTGGAACCGCAAAAAAAAAAGAAAGAAAAATGGCCAGATTGTCAAGAAATTCTGAAGGTGTCTCACTGTCTCAAAAACAACAACAAAGAAACAAACCACGCTTTGTGTATAAAGCAGGCCTCTGGGGGCCCTGGAGGAGACAAGGAGCCAGGTCACTGAGGGACAGACTGGAGGCTTGCCCATGGGGAAGAGGTGCCCTACACAGGAAGATGTGACAAGCTGAGATAAACCAACCTCCACCCACGCCCTAAATCCAAGTGGCCACTGTATTTTAGGAGAAAAGCTTTCTGTCGCTGCTGTCCCCCGGGCTCCCCGATCTTCTTTCAGGCTGGACAGGAGACAGTGTTAGTCTGTTCTTTATTTTCATTGGAAACTTACAGGGTTACTATCAACAGCACACCTGTCCCCGATGGTCACCATTGGCTTTGTGGAAGGACCCAGCCCTGGGGACCACATTTCCCACGGGACCTTGGCCCAAGGCCTCGCCTGGCCCCTGCCGGGGCTCGGGGTGCTGACTTCCAAGGTACGGGAGCAGCCTGGAGTGGCCGAGCTGCCCCGAGGGGTGGCGGCTGCCGAGGGCCCCGTCCCGGCGCGAGGGCAGGTGGCCCTCTCCACCTCTGTCCTGGGGTGCTGCGGTGGGTGCTTCTGGGCGACTCCGAGGGACCCCTCTGGTCTCTTATCTTTCTGATTGTCACCCGGACATGGAAGGGGTGGCCTGGCCCCTCTTGGAGGAGGAGATCTGTTGTCACATTTTATTTGTCCCTGTTTTATGTATGAAGACAATGCCGTGGGTCAGGCCATCTCTCTCTTTCTCTCTCTCTTTTCTTCTTTTTTCCCAAGAAGCATGAGTGCTTCAACAGGTACAGTTCTGTTGGTCGATCTGCTTCCGGCAGGGCTCCATGGTGACAGCAACGCCCACCCCGCTTCGGCCGGAAGTCATCCGGGTCACCTCACTCCAGGTGTCTGTGTCTGGATCGTAACATTCCACACTGTCCAGGAATGTGTGACCGTCGTAGCCTCCTGCAGGGAGAGCGGGGGTGGGGTGGGGGACGGTCACCACACGTGCCACCTCTGAGGATAAGAGGACGGATAGGTAGCCAGGCGTGGTGGCACATCCTGTCACCCCAGCACCATGGGAAGCTGAGGCAGGAGGATCCCAAAGTGGAGCACATCTTAAGCACTTAATAGGCCCCTGTCTCAAAACTTAAAAATAGGGCCAGGGATAGAGCTCACTTAGCAGAACAACACTGGCCTGGCAAGCACAAGGTCCTGAGTTCAATTCCCAGTACCAATGACAATGACGATGATGATGATGATGATGATGGTGATGATCATAAGGTGCTGGGGATATAGCTCAGTAGTATAATACTTGTCTACTATGACCCTGAGTTTAGTCATCAGTAACACACACACACACACACACACACACACACACACACACAAATTCGGTGGCCAGGTATGGTAGAGCACTAATCCTGGCACTCCAGAGGCTGAAGCAAAATACTGCTTTGAGTTCAGGGCCAGCCTGTGATACAAAGTGAGTTCAAGCCCAGCCTCAACTGCAGAGTGAAACCTTGTCTCAAAAAACAAAAGGGCTGGCGAGATCGCTCAGTGATCTTCAGCACCTGCTTAGGCAACCGCAGGGACCATGGGGTTCGATGCCCGGCACCACATGCTGCCCCAGCCCCACCCTCAGGGCAGGCTGAGCCAGCCATAACATAAATATAACATAAATAAATAAAGTAAAACAAACAAACAAACAAAAAACAATAACAACAAAAATCAAAAATAATAGACCTAGCTGGGGGCCAGGGAGATCGCTCAGCGGCACAAGTGCCTGCCTGGCAAGCACAGGGACCACCAGGTACTGCATGCTGTGCTGGCCACTGAAACCAGGCACGGTAGTGCACATCTGCGGAGCTCTGCGGAGGCTGAGACAGGAGGATCACTATGATTCCAAGCGGAGTAGTGAAACCCTGTATCAAATAAATAGATCAAAAAACTTTGTGTGTGTGTGTGGTACTGTTTATTAAACTCAGGACCTTGTGCTTCCCGGGCAAGTGCTCATTCTACTGAGCTATCTCTCCAGCCTCTAAAAATTTTTAAAACCAAAATAATAATAATAATAATAATAACAATAACAATAATAATAATAATAATAATATCAACAAAGGGCTGGGGTAGAGGGCCTGCAGCTTAGCTCAGTTGTTTAAACGCCAGCACGGGCAAATGCAGTCAGGTGCAGGGGACTCGGTTTCCATCCCCAGCTTCACAAGCCTTGCCTGACCCTCCTTTAAGGCAGCCCAAGCCAGCCAAAAAAAAAAAGAAAAAAATCCTTCTCAAAGGGCTGAGGTTGGCTGGGGAGATGGCTCAGCGGTCTCAAGCGCTTGCTTAGGCAAGCTTAGGCAACTGCAGGGACTGCACCACATGCTGCGCCAGCACCACCCCCAGGGCAGGCTGAGCCAGCCATTATATATATATATATATATATATATATATATATATATATATATATATATATATATATATGTTTTTTTTTTTAAGGGGGAGGGGTGGGTGAGGTGGCGCACCCCTGTAATCCCAGCACTTGGGAGGCTGAGGCAGGAGGATCAGTGCGAGTTTGAGAGCAGGCTGGGCTACAAAAGTGAGCTCAAGGCCAGCCTGAACTGCATAGCGAGATCCTGTCTCAAAAAGACAAATAAATAAATAAAAATAAAAAGCAAAAAAATTTTTAAAAAGGGGGGGCTGAGGTTGTCGTGCAGTGCAAAAACCCTGAGTTCAATCCCTAGCATCAAAAGACTTCAAGAGCGGCCAGGGGGCTCCCGCAGCCCTCGAGCCAGGCCTCACCGAGGACGTAGATTCTCCCCTGGTGCACGGTAACGCCCAGGGCGCTGCGCCGGTGCTTCATGGGGGCCACGCACGTCCAGGTCTCCGTCTCCACGTCGTAGCGCTCCACGCTGTTGAGCTGGTCCTGACCGTCATAGCCCCCCGCTGCATAGATACAGTTGTGCAGCACGCAGACGCCTAAACCGCACCAGACAGGAGGGGTCACTCAGGAGCCTGGCTCTGGGGAACCCCAGCCACCACCTTCCCTCTCCTCTCCCGTCCTGAGGAACCCCTGAGAAACAAAGCCAGGAGCCAGGTGTGGCGCAGGCCTGTGATCCCAGCTACTCGGGAGGAGGCTGAGGCAGGAGGATCACAAGATGGAGGCCAGCTTGGTCAACTTAGCAAGATCCTGTCTCAAAATAAAATAAAAAAGGCTGGGGGGGGGGGGGGGGGGGGAAGTGGTTATGGCAGTGGGGTGCGGGTTGCTTAGCACCAGTGAGCCTGTGATGATCCTAGAGTCCCAAAAAGGACAAGAAAGACAGGAAAGGGAAGAAAGGGTGGAGCCTGGGCGCTGCCTCACTTCTGCCTGTGCCGCAGGGCCCGGCGGGGGTGGGGCGACCCCGGCTCCCGCCCTGCAGCCCCCACCTGCCCCGCTGCGGATACTGTTCATCGGAGCAATCGGGCGCCACTCGTCGCGCTCCGGGTAGTAGCACTCGGCCGATTTGAGGCGGTTCGTCCCGTCGAAGCCCCCGACAGCGTACAGCAGGCGGTTGAGGACGGCCACCCCAACCCCGATCCTCCGGGTCAGCATCGGGGACACCAAGTGCCACTCGTCCCGCTCGGGCTCATACCTGCAAAGGACAGAGGGACAATGGCGACCACCGCAACCTCCGCGGCCACACCCACTGCGGGCCGTGCTCTCCTCGCGCTGCCTCCACGGGACCGCTTTTATTTTTTGGTCGTCCGGGGGTCGGACCCCAGGGGTGCTCTAGCACTGAGCGCCACCCCGGCCCTTGCTCATTTCTCATTTGGAGACAACACACTGAGCCTCGCTAAGTTGCCCTGGAGGGACCCCCACTTGCGACCCTCCGGCCTCAGCCTCTGAGTGCTGGGATGACAGGCGCACACCGTCAGCACCCGGCCCGGCCCGGCCCTGACAACTGGTCTCCAAGGATGGCGGGATCATGGCTCCATTTTCCAGAGAATAAAACAGGCTCAGCCCTCAACTGTCCAAGCCAGCTGGCAGTACCCACAGCCTGGTCTCAAGCACCAGACAGCAACGTGGCCCTGGCCACACTGGGGACTGGTGACACCTGCATTATCCCTCATACGACACAGAACAAGATGAGGACCCAGGAAGGTGACGGGCCATGCCCAGGGCCACCAAGGGCCGAGGGGCTAGGGTTTCACTCGGAAGCCTGGTGGCTACTACCTAGGCCTCTGCCCAGGTGACGTCGTACAGCAGTGACAAAGGTGGGTGGTGACACGTCCCGTCGGCCCCGGCATATGCGTTCATACCTGTGTTCCTGGAGTTATTAATAGTGTCCCTTTCCTTCTCGAAAGTGGCCCGCTGAGGGTGATGCACCATCCCACCATCCTATTCGTAGACCAGACATGTTAGAAGCCTTACATACAGGTTTGAAATCCCCATTTTGCAGCTTGCGCTGAACCCGGGGATTCCAGATTCTTGCCAGCTCACCAGTTGGCGGGGCTGCTTTGTTGGAGGGGAGGCTTGAGGGATGTGGGTTCTGGAACCCAGGGCCGTGACACTGAGCTCCACCCCCATTCTTCTTTTTTGTTTTTTAGGGGACTGGGGTTCGAACTCACAACCTTGCACTTGCCAGGCAGGCACTTATGCCACGGAGCTATCTCCCCAGCCCTTTCTTATTTATTTTTGTTTTGAGACAGGGTCTCACTGAAGTTACTAAGTTGCCTGGGGTGGGCAGGAACTTGGGATCCTCCTGCCTTCACCTCTCACGTGCTGGGTGACAAGTGTGCTCTCCCTTGCCAAACTTCAAAGGGGCCCTAGAGTCTAGAAAGTCCTACCAGGAAGTCCCAGCCCCACTGCAGGGTCCAAGGTCCCTGCCTATAGGCTTCCCAGGAAGTCATAGCTTCACCATGCCGGCTCCCACTGCCTGAGGGCAGGAAGCACTAAGCAGCCAGGCAAGGCAGTGCACCCCACCCATTCCAACACCCTGGAGGCTGAGACAGGAGGATCTCCTTGGTTAGAAGCCAGCCTGAGCTATGTAGTGAGTTCAAATTCAGCCTGAACTACACAGCCAGACCCTATCTCAAAAACCAAAATCAGGATTCGGGAGAATCCCAGCCATCCCAGAGGGGACCAACAGCCCTCGGGCTGGCCACCTACCTCTCCACGCTGTTATGGTGGATGCAGCCGTGCGAGCCCCCCACTGCGTAGATGTGGCCGTCGATTACACCCACGCCGATGCGGTTGCGGGGCACGCTCATCGGGGCGCACGGCGACCACTGGTTGGTCATGGGGTTGTAGCAGTCCAAGGCGTTGGAGTCGGTGTTTCCTTCTGGGGAGTTGTTGCGGCCGCCCACAGCGTAGAGCAACCCGCCCACCACGCAGCCCGCCAGCCCACTGCGGGGCACCTGCAGGTCAGCCAGGCGCAGCCAGCTGCCGTCGCTCGGGTTGTAGGCCTCCAGGTAGCTGAGCGACTGGCGGAAGTAGCCGCCGGCCGTGTAGATGAGGCGGCCCACCTTGGGCGCGCGGCAGGGCATGGCGGGCGTGGGCTTGTGCAGCGTGAGCTCCTGGAAGATCTGCACCAGGTAGTCCTTGCAGCGCGAGTCGCTCTGCAGGATCTCACACTTCTGCAGCTGCATCTGCAGGAAGTGCGGGGTGAGCGCGTGGCAGCGCACGGCGCGCAGCAGCGCCTGCACGTAGAAGCGCCGCTGCTCGCAGTCGTACTTGACCCAGTTGATGCACGCGTGGAACACCTCGGACTCGCAGCGCACGTTCAGGTCGTCCCGGCTGATCAGGGTCGCGAGCTGGCAGTGCGACAGGTTGAAGAACTCCTCCTGCTTCGCCACCTGCAGAGGGCGCTAGTGTGACAGGCTGATTCCCATGGGTACCTCCCCAAGGAACAAGGTTTGTATGCAAAAAAAAAAAGTGTGTGTGTGTGTGCGCGCGCGCGCGCGCGCGCGCATGTGTGTATGTGTGTGTGTGTGTGTGTGTGTGTGTGTGTATGTGTATGTGTGTGTATGTGTGTCACTGGAGATGGAACCCAGAGCCTCTGCACTGAGCTACATCCCTAGTCCTTTTGTCTTTTTAAAAACATTTTCTTATTTCGAGGTGAGGTGTGGCTAAGTTGCCCAGGCTGGTCTGGAACTTAGGGTCCTCCTGCCTCAGTCTCCCACAGTGCTGAGATGACAGGCATGCACCTCCATGCCTGGCTTCATTCAGTGATCTTGGACCATATTTTACTCAACCGGCCTCTGACAGTCTCAGTTTCCTTATCTGTAAAATGGAGTTTCAATTAATAGGAGTCTCAAGTGAGGCAAGGGGGGGACAGTCCTGTCATCACAGTACCCAGGAGGCTCAGGCAGGATGGTCATGAATTCCAGGCCAGCCTGGGGATCCGTAGTGAGGTCAAGGCCAGCTGTAACTACAAAGCGAGACACTGTCTCAATAAATAAAT
Source organism: Capromys pilorides (assembly GCA_004027915.1). Lineage (NCBI taxonomy): Eukaryota > Metazoa > Chordata > Mammalia > Rodentia > Capromyidae > Capromys > Capromys pilorides. The sequence continues at coordinate 8,115 of PVKN010018518.1, forward strand.
AAATAAATTCAATAAATAAATAAGCAAGCAAGCAAATAGTAGGAATCTCATAAAAATACACGGATTAAATGAGCTAATGCTACTCGACAGGCAGGTCTACGCATACAGGTAAATGGGCAAACACCACTGTTTCTTTTTTCTTCTCCCTGTAACACTGGGGTCAGAACCCAGAACCTGGAGCCTGGTCATCAAGCACTGTGCCACTGAGCTGCATCCCTAGCCTAAAGACACATAGTACTTTATTTTATAATTTGCATAACTGGGGACTGAACCCAGGACCTTCACACTAAGCTACATCTCCGGTCCTTTGTATGTCTTCTTCTGAGTCAGGGTCTCACTAAATGTCTAACTGTCTCGGTCTGGGCGGGAAATTTGTGACCCTCCTGCCTCGGCCTCCCAGAGCACTAGGATTACAGGCACATGTGCCCCCACACCCGGATGTTATTGGGATTTCTTGAAAAATAACTCTTGGTCACTTTCTCCTTGACAATTTCCTGCACAGAGAAATGAAAACGAAAGCAGAAACGTAAAAAAGGCAGCGCTGCATGCACCCAAGAAAAACACGAGGAAGGGTCCAACTTTTGATTCACATGATGTCACGGGCACTTAATAAATATTTGCTGGCTGACTATCTGCTCAGAGTGGCTGGGGTTGGCTAGTGTCATGGTCCCCACCCTGGCCTCACCTTTGACCACAGGGAACCCAGAGCACTCAGTGACCCACGGAGACCACACCTTTATCATTGACCCCAGATTTGCTGACTAGGAGCTCAGAATCTGGGTTTTCTCCAGTTTGCAGCCTTTTTAAAAACACTGTATTCTCTTGAGATAGGGTCTCTCTGTGTACTCCAGGCTGGTCTTGAACTCACTAGCTAGCCCAGGCTGGACTCAAACTTTCAGCAATCCTCCTGCCTCAGCCTCCTAAGTGCTAGCATGACACTACCATGCCCGGCTCCAGTTCCCAGCCTGGAGCTTTCTTCTCCCAGGGTCGGATAGCAATGACACCTGTCTCTCTCCTTTCTCCTAACCACTGTCCCCAAGTCCCCTGCAGGCTCACCTCCCCGAAGTGCATGTAGATGTACTCTCGGGCGCGCTGGTGCAGCTCGGCACAGCCAATCTGCTCGGCGAAGTTGGCGATGCCAATGGCGTTGCTGGGGTCAAGCTGCTCCACCAGGAAGTCGCTGCAGGCACGCACGACGCTGTCGATCTGGTACATGACGGCGCCGTTCATGACGTGCAGCACACATTTCTCGCCCATGGAGATGGACGCGGTATAGGCGAACTCGATGAGCCTTTCCATGACCAGCGGGTGGATGCCCTCAATGGACACCACCTCCATGCCCTGCTCACGCAGCCCGTTGGTGAACATGGCCTTGAACACGGGGCTGGACGAGGCCAGCACCACCTTGTGGGCCATGAACTGTGCTGTGGGGATGTCCTCGTACTTCACCTGCAGGGTAACGTCACACAGCTGCTGGCTGAGCCTTAGTTCGTTCATGATACCAAAGGCCTGCTTCGTGTGGTCCTCTAGCGTGTAGCTGAAAGTGCGGTTGCCATCTTGGGACGGGGTCACCTCGGCCTTGCACTCGGTGGACGCGTACATCACCGTGTCCCCAGCCGCCCCCTCAGGGCACTTGGACTCCAGGGGCAGGAATCGGCTGCGGGCCCCTGCCCTGCTAGGCTTGGGTTCCGGCTGCATGGGGTCCCGGGTGACAAGGAGCAAGAGCTCGAATGGCAGTCAGAGGCCTGGAGGAGGAAGAGGACAAGGGCTGGGGGAGGGCCTGGGTGGGGCCAGCACCTGCCAGGCCTCCTTTGGGAAAAGTGATTCCTAGCTGGTAGTGGGGAGGTGTGCCTGTAATCCCGACACTCAGGGGGCTGAGGCAGGAGGAGGATTGCTGCGAGTTCAAGTCTAGCCTGAACTACATAGTGAGATCCTGTTTCAAAAATAATAAATAAAAAAAAAATTTCAACAGCAGTGACCCTGTGTCAGTCACTTTATCCAATGGGGACCAATGACTTTAAATCAGGTAGTTCAGGCCTCTGAGAAGATGAGGCTGGGGCTGAGACACCGTGGAACTAGGACAGGGGTGGGAAGGGGTCATCCAGGCAGCACCGAGGAGTGCAAAGGCCAGTGGGTAGCAGGCGAGGAGCAGTGTGGGAATCAGGAGCTGGAAAGATGCAGGGGTTCACGGAGACCACGGAGGTGGAGCTGGCACGCGCTGTTTTGAAAGCGGAACGAAGAGGGCCAGGATCTGCAGGGGAGCCTCAGATTTCGGGCTCACCCCAGAACCGCCTCCTCCCTATCGCCTTCGGGACTGAAATGCTCGCCTTTGCTGGTATTCTGAGCTCTCTGTCACCCCCGCCCCTGAGCCGCAGACCCCAGTGCGCCGCCTTCAACTTTGCACGGCCCCCTTTCTGCTACGAAACGCGCCAAGGGGCTGGCACCGGGCAGCGTCGCCCAGCGGGTCCGCAGGGACGGCCAGCTGGGGGCCACCACAATGTGGTTGGCTGCGCGCCCTTTGCCTACGCAGCCCGCGCGTGGCTGAGGCCCCTCTCGGGCGCCCAGGTTCCGAGCTCGCAGGATCTTTGCCCAAGACGCCCTCGCTGCTGCAGGGCTTGAGGCGCCCCCTTTCTCTGGCGCGCCGGGGAGAACGCGCATGCGCCTCCGAGCGGCGCCACCAAGGCCCAGAGAGGGAAGTGACCCTGCCTCAGGCCCGTGCTGCCACCCCCAGGGTGAGCACCAGGGCCCCCAAAAGGCCCAGGGTCTCCGCAGCGCGGAGCCTAAGGCGTTCCTGGGGGTTCCAGCCCGATTTCGGGGGCTCTCGGGCCACCCCGCGAGTGGCGCCGATCAACCCCGAGATCGGCCCGAAGCGCGCCTTCCTCGCGGTGCTCGGGGATCTCGGCGTCACCTGGGTTGCGGCGCGTGGTTCCCCGGGGCGCCAGACCCCAGTGCTGGGACCCGCGTGGCCCGCGGCGACCGCTCCTCAGCCAGGCCGCTCACTCACCCCGCCATAGCTGCGCCGGGCTCCGCCTCCGCCCGCCGAGCCCCGGCGCCTCCATCGCCGGCCAGGGGGGAGGGGTGGGGGCGGCGCGCAGGTCACCGTGACTAAGCACACGCGGCCGGCCGTGTCACAATAAGAGTCCCCGAGCCCTAGCCGCGGGCAGCAGGACAGCAGCGCGGCCACCCCACCCGCCCCTGCCTGCGGTGCACAGCCGCGCAGCCACAGCGCTGAAGCCACAGCGCACCGTGGCGGGGACGCAGACGCGCTCTTGGCACAGCGCCCCGGGTTCGAGCCCGGGCGGGCGAAGCTGCTGCTCACCCGCGTGCGCCCCCGCTCACCTCAGCCCCAGCTTTGCCGGCGTCCGTGTCCCGCGCAGTGGCGGTGCCGCGATGGCTGGACGCGCGCTGCGCTTCCGGGAAGCCCTACAGCTGTAGCCCGGCCCTGGTGGAGCCTGTGCAGCCTTTGGTGTCCGGGACCCTGGGGCGCCGCTGCTGTCGGGGGACCTGGGCTGCAAGCAGCGCCTTGGACAGCGAGGTGGCGCCGTCGGGTGGGGGACGCGCGGGAGAAGAGGCGGGGAAAGGGCGGGAAGGGCGCAGTTGGACGCGGACGGGAGGTTCCCGCCCTGCCCAGGTGCGCACCAGGAGCTTCTGCTTATCTGCTCTGCTCCCGTCTGTCTGGCTTCGCTGGGGACATGGCCACCACCTGCGCTTAGATGCCCACCGTGGTTCAGCAATTCATACTACGGCAGAACCCACCATCTGCCTTTGACTCCGCACAGCCCAGGCCTCGCCTTCCAGCTTCCCAAAGATCCAGCTGGAGTTATTAGTTGCGTTCTGCTTGTTGACACGGGGCCTCCCTGTGTAGTCCAGGCTGGTCTTGAACTCACCATGTGGCTCAGACTGGCCTCAGACTCACTGTGATCCTCCTGCCTCAGCCTCCCCAATACTGACATAGATGTACAACACCACACCTGGTTTTTAAATTTAAGGAGTCCTTCTGAATAATAAAAGAATAAGTAAACAATACAAGGACAATATGTTGCTCTTTAAAAATATATGTGCTTCTAAGGCTTTCAGGGTGCTTTCAGTAGACTCTAGGGTAGGAGTAAATAAACCAGCCTAAGGGAAATGCAATTTATCTTTCTCAGTGTGAGGCTGCAGTTTCAAACTTCCCCAGAGGGGGGCGCCCTAGAAACGTTAGCCAAAGTATCCATAGCCCAGGCTCACGCTCCTGTACACTGGACAGGGGACTCTTGTGTCTCAAAATTAAACTTGCAGGCCCCATGAGCCAGTGGGTAACTTCTGTTACGAATGCAACCCCAGGGAGAGGCTACCCACAGCACAATACACATACGCAGGAGGATTATGTAGGCAAACAGTTGCTTCAGGAGAATGTATAGAATCCAGCCAGGCGTTGTGGGGCACATCTCTCATCCCAGCACTCAGAAGGCTGAGATAGGTGAATCTCCAGGAGTCTGAGGTCAGCCAGGGGTGCAGAACGATTTTAAGGCCAGTCCGGACTGCATCCTGAGACCCCAGTCAAATCATCTGGTGATTGGAGACAAGGTCTAGCTATGCAGCTCAGGCTGGCCTTCCACTCATCTTATAGCCCAGGCTGGCCTTGAACTTGCAGCAATCCTCAGCCTCCCCAGTGCTGGCATCACAAGCCTGTTCCACCATACCTTGTGTGGTAGTTGATACACTGTGTCAACTTGAGGAAGCTTGGCTGGATGGGCTCCCCAGGTTCTGGGCTGTGGGGGCCGCAACCTGCAGGATGGGGAGGGCCTGCCCTGGGAGGTGATTGGTTCCATCCTAGGGCCAGATGGGCCACCCCAGAGTGACTCAGCACAAAAAGTGGATAAAAAGAGTTGAGGAAGACTTTCTGTGATCAGCCCAGCCCTGCCCTGGCTGCTTCCTACCTGGCCCAACCCTGCCCCGCTTCCTTGGAGAAGTCCTCGTCTTTGGAGGAGCTTGAACTTCTCAGCCACGCCACTTTGGAAGAGCTCTGCACCGGCACAGAATTTGGAAGAGAAAGGCTTGGTGGATACCACAGCTGTTGCTCCTCCTCTGCTCTTCACTGTTTTCTGCTCCCTTGGAGCCAGCGGAGTATGAACTGAAGCCTCTACAAACTGTGAGCTAATTAAACCTTTCCTTCCTTCATTTTGAGTGTCGGGTATTTGTCCCAGCAATGAGTAAAAAGTAACTAAGACAGAATTTGGTACCAGGAGCGGGGTCATTGCTGTGGCGATACCTGACAATGTGGATTATGAGCTTTTGGGAATGGCTTATGGGAAGAGATAGGAAAGGTTCAGAGATGTCACCTACAAGCGAAGCACTGGAAAAGCTTTGGCTGTTCTGTTTGGAAGATCCCGGTCAGAGCTCAGACCAGAATGCTGCTAGGAAGCCTGGCAATAAAGACCAGGCTGGTGAGGTTTCGCCTGGGAAGAAGGACAGCATTGGTTGTTGGACTGCAGGTGATTTGTGTTATGGACTGGCAGAAGGCTTATCTGCATTTTGCTCCTGTCCAGAGACTTTGCCTGAGACTGAAATTAAGCAGAGTGGACTAGTTAATCTTGAAAAAGAAATTTCAAAGCAGCCAAATATTGGAGCAGTGGCAAGGTTGTTGTTGGGGGCTTTTAGCCAGATTTATGTTAAGAATGAAGAGCAAAGAGCCCAAAAGGATGATATAAAATGTTGTGAGTTTGGCCAGGAAGGAAGCGCCAGGAAGGCTGTGGACTGTGCAGATAGAGCTGAGAGGATCTCCATTGCTGAGAAGGAACAGGGGAGTAAAAAAGATGTACTGAGGGCATCACAGGAGATGGCAGGTTCTTGCCCTTTGCAGCCTCAGAATCACAAGAGTGAGGAACTTTGCTTTGAGGAGAAAGCCACAGAGCCCCATGTTCCAGAATGGAGGCAGCGGCCACACCAGGTTCCAGAATGGAGATGGCGGCCACACCAGATTGCAGAATGGCACCAGCATAGATAATTTATTCCTTGGAATCAGGATCAGAGTGCTCAACAATCCAGGCACTCGACCCCTACAGCTAAAAATAAAGGAAGCCTGGCTACTGCTCCAGGTGGCAGCAACCTTTGGCATCATCCACAGAGGTGCATGCAGAATGCAGGAGTTCTGAGGTTTGAAAGGCTCCCACCTAGATTTCAGAAGGCCTGGGAGGCCAGACAATGTGCCCCTGAGAGGGCTGTGAGTGAGGCTGTGAGGGAGAAGCCTATTCAGAGGAAACCTCAGAAGTTTGAAAAAGCCAGGGTTGTGGATGGTCTAAGAAAAGCTGCAGGGGCCGGAGAGATGGTTCAGTGGTCTAAAGCGCCAGCTTAGGAGGGCTCAGGCAACTGCGGGGAATGCGGTTCAATCCCCGGCACCACATGCTGCACCAGCGACACCACCAGGGCAGGCTGAACCAGCCACAAAATGAATAAATAAAGAAACAAACAAACACAACAAGCAAATAAATAAATAAATAAATAAATAAAATTTTTTTTTAAAAAAAGAAAAGCTGCAAAAAGGGAGCAGAGAAGGCCTGAGAGAAAAGCCATGAGAGCTGCTAGCAGAAGTGCCACAGGGGTGGAGCCACGTAAGACATTTGGAGCTCACAACTCATTACAGGTTGCATTGGATGTTCCACATGGAACTACAGGACTTAATGTTTGCCCTTCTGGATTTTGGACTTGCCCTGGTTCCAATTGTTTATATCCTGCTGTGTATACCTTTTGGAATGGCAGTGCTTATTTTGTGCCTTTGAATGTGGGAAGTGTTTAACTTCATTTGTACAGGGGCTCACAGCTAAGAGTTTGCCTGAGATCTTGGAGGCTTGGGGCTTGGACTTTTCAGCATTGCTGAAAGTGTTAGGACTTTGGCAACTCTTAGAGATGGACTAAAATGCTTTTTGTGTAAAGGGATGTGCATGAGTATTTGGGGGTCCAGGGGCAACATGTCGAGGTTCTAATGCTATACAATATTCAAGTTGTAAAATGTTTAAGCTGTGGATGTACCTGGAAATTGGCTTAAAGAAGTATGTGTACAGTTGCCAAATTGACAAGGGGTGGATTGTGGTAGTTGATACATAGTGTCAACTTGAGAAAGCTTGGCTGGATGGGCTCCCCAGGTTCTGGGCTGTGGGGGCCCCAACCTGCAGGATGCAGAGGGCCTGCCCTGGGATGTGATTTGTTCCATCCTAGGGCCAGATGGGCCACCCCAGAGTGACTCAGCACAAAAAATGGATAAAAAGAGTTGAGGAAGATTTTGTGTGATCAGCCCAGCCCAACCCTGCCCTGGCTGCTTCCTACCTGGCCCAGCCCTGCCCCGCTTCCTTGGAGAAGTCCTGGACTTTGGAGGAGCTTGAGCTTCGCAGCCAGGCCAATTTGGAGAAGCTCTGCGCCGGCACATAACTTGGAAGAGAGGCTTGATGGACGCCACAGCAGCTCCTCTGCTCTTCATTGTTTTCTGCTACCTTTGGAGCCAGTGGAGTATGAACTGAAACCTCCACAAACTGTGAGCTAAATAAACCTTTCCTTCCTTCATTTTGAGTGTCAGGTATTTGTCCCAGCAATGAATAAAAAATAACTAAGACCCTTTGGTATCTGATTTATTTATTTATTTATTTATTTATTTATTTATTTATTTATGTTTTGCAGAACCGCGGATTAACTCAGGCCCTTGTGCTTGCCAGGCAAGCGCTTATTCTACTGAGCTATCTCCCCAGCCCCATATCTGAATAATTTTTAAATGTAAAAAAAGGACAAGAGTCATGAGCTGGAAAGCACACCCCTCCCTCATTCCTGTGTGGAGCACTGACCCGTGATAAGATGACCTTTGCAGGTGTAAGCACGCTTCTCCGAGGTCCCGACCCTGTGAAGGGTTCAATGTCCTCCTCAGAACACACTGGCAAAGATCTTGCTGTCTTTGCCACGGGCCGACACAGTGGAGGCCAAAGGGGACACTGTCAAGGAAACCCAAGCAAACGCGGGCCTCCAAGCTCCCAGAACTGTATGCATTTAAATGTCCGCTGCTTAAGAGGTTGCGTGGTGACGCCCGCCCAAGCCTAGGAGGAGCACAAGACATACCAACGCGGGGGAAGCTGCGTGCCAGGAGTTCCCAGCTCCTTGGAGGGCCAAGGCAGGAGGATCACTTGAGTTAAAGGAGTTTGAGGCCAGCAGGAACAGACACTAAAGTGTGAATGAGCTGCGTGTGGGGCACCCCTGTAATCTCAGCTTGCTAGACGCTGAGCCAGGAGGATCGCTGTGGGGGATCCAGCAAGACCTCGTCTCAAATCAAAAGTTCCGTTGCAGTTCATTTATCCACAAACCAGTGGAACTTCCCCAGGAATCCCAACAGTAATGTTGACCAGAAAGGAGAACTAGGTGTTTTTTTAAGTTAGTTGGGGAAAAAAACCAAAAATAAACTATAAATCCTCTACCGTTATATCACTAAACAATCTAGCCAGTGGAGGGAGTATCGGGGAGGCCTTAGGTTCCTCCCGGACATTGCGGTAGGCTGGGAACAGAAGACCCCAAGAGCGACCTGACCGGCTACCGCGGGGTCCGGTGCTTTTGTCTTCTTCCAATCGGCTGGTTTTCCGTGCGCATGCGCTGACCTCGCCTACCCACGTCTGTGGCTGCCTGCAGTTCCGAGGTCTCCCAGCAGGTGGCAAGCCGCAGCCTGAGCCCAAAGTCAGAC
>PVKN010018519.1:0-16801 GCA_004027915.1 Capromys pilorides
ATATAATACCATCCATTTCACGTTTTTAAGTTAGAATTTTTTTCCCTTCTATAGTTGAAAAAAAGCCAGAAATTTTAAGAGAATGAGAATATTTCAAACTGTTTTCTGTACCATGAACATAGATATTTTCATGAAAGTTTGTGTATTAAATAAGTGTTCTGAACTATAAAAGAGGGTTCTGTATTTTCATAAGCTAGAAATCTCTCTCATAGAAAAAATTAAAAGCAATTGACAGTTTCTAAACATTATATTCAATATAGTGCCCCTCCCTGATTTTCCTTCCTTCCTACTTTCCTTCTTGCCTTCTTTTCTTCCTTCCCTCCTTTTTTCTGCTTTCTTTCTCTTCTTTCCATTTAAGAGAAAACGATTATCATATGTTTTGTAACTGAACTTTAATTCCCTCATTATTTTGAATTGGGGCACCCAGCATTTCTTTAGGAAAGATTTCTATTTCAAGTTATTTACTTTATAAATTTACCCTAGGTAAATTGAGGCCATGACTTCCTTGATAGTTGGACATCAAATAAATGAGAAGGTAGAAACTGCACTACACAAATCACCATTAATAAAAACATATACATGTAAGAATGAGCCTTTTGCAGTACAGCTTCCTGAAGTGATACATGTGCAAAACAACTTGGGAAACAACAGTGTAAGCCCATTTTAAAACTGAGACCAACCACAGAATCCCCTACTCCAGATCTCTGGGAAATAAAGTTGAAAAAGAAAACTCAAGGCTAAAGTGTTCTGCCTACGAGTTCCTCCCAAAAATTGCGAGTTGGAAATTTAATACCTAATGCCACATTAAGAAGTGAGAAACCTAAGAGATTATTAGGCGGGGAAGGCTTAGCAGTCATGAGTGGATTAATTTCATTATAGTGAAAATGATTTGCAGATAATAGGATGAACTGAAACCTTTCTTGTCTTAGACCCACAGTCTTGTCTTCTGTCCTTTTCCCATGGAATTAAGTGACATCAAGGCCCTCAACAGAGATGACCTACTAATCTTAGAGATCTCAGCCTCCCTAATTATACATGATAAGTATCTGTTCATTGCAAGTTATCTTGTCTGGCAGGAATTCTGTCAGAAGAGCATAGGAGAAACCAAGACGACTGTGAAGTTGATCATCTGATGCTTGTCTTACTGTTCCAGACATACATCGACATGTTGAATCTTCCAGCCCAAATAGAGTGTGCAGCTAAGGAATTAATCTTACAGTCTCCCAGTGGTTCTGTTATTTGTTTAATGCATGGAGTCAGAGGGAGGAAAACAACAAATCTTTTAATCGGCCAAAGCTGTGTTTGCTGGATTTATCACAGGAATGGAGACTACTTCCTTAGGGCCAAGGACCAAATGAGAGAGGATATTTAGAGAAGGGCCAAGATAGAATAATTTCAACTGGGGTTTCCAAGCCAGAGATTATGGCACATGAGTTTAAGATTGGTGGAAACAGACAAGTGAAGGCCAGAATGTGAGTTTTGATGAAAAAGTTATTACTGTTGACAAGAAAGCTGTTTTAGTTAGTTTTCAATGTGATCACTTGAAAGGACATATGTTTCAGGAATTACATTATTGTTGCTTGTTCTCATTATTATTCAGTGTTAGGGACTGTCACAGTCTTGTGAAATAGACTGAGGTTTAAGGGACTCCTGGAAAGATGAACTGATCATAGGGTGCAGCACACAGGAGCATATTGATCCTCTGCTGTTCAAAGAATCTTCTGTTGGGGGAGGAGCACGGTCTGGGGTGAGTCATGGGGGCAAATGCCTAGGTGGCGCAGGTCTTGCTCACATTTTGACCCAGTGGTCAGCTTCCCAGAAGGCACACCCTGAGCAGCTGTGTTCTTTCACATCATTCCACTGTGATGCTGCTTTGGGACCACTAAGAGAAAGCTCGGGATACAGCAGCTCTAGTCAACCTCTGTTCCTCCATGTTGCTGACATCAGGCATTCTGTCCCAGGGACAGGTAAGTTATTCATGCAGGTATTAAAACGGAACCCAATCTCAATATTGTTGACCATAAAGACAGACATTATATGGCCTTGGGTCCTTGCCTTATTTTTTTCTTTCCCTTACCTTTATCCTTTCATTATTTTCTTCATCTTTCATCTGTTTCAAGAGTTAATCAACAGATTGCAATTGAATCACAGTTAGTAAAACTAAAAATTACCTAACTAAATACAACAGTCATAAGAAAGGAAAAGGATATTAAATTAAAATATCCATGACCACCAGGCACAGTGTAACATAGCTACTATCTCAGAGGCAGGAGGATTGCTCTGAGTTGGAGGTCAGTCTGGAATAAATAACCAGTTCAAGACCTGCCTGCACTACTACATAAGGAGACCTTGTCTCAAGAAAGTAAAAATGGGGACAGTGAGATAGCTCAGCAGTCTAAGTGCCTGCCTGGCAAGCATAAGGATCCTGGTTCAATCCCTAGTACCCCATGCCTGCTGGCCCAGGAACCCAAGGCACACTGTGTTGCTCTGAAATGGGCATGGTGGTGCACACATGTAATCCCAGTGCTGAGCAGGCTGAGACAGGAGGATCACTTTGAGTCTACATTGCAGTACCCTGTAACAAACAAGCAAACAATATATATATATATATATATATATATATATATATATATATATATATATATATATATATATATATATATATATATAATTTTTAAAAGGTCATTACTGAGACATGTTATAGTATTTATATGCCAAATGCATTGAAGAGCAAACTAAAAAATCTCAGTAAGGAAGAAAATAATTCATCTACAGAGAACAAGTACCTATAAATGAAGTGTATTGATTTGATTAACAGAAATAATATTTCCTAGCCCGTGAATTAGTGGAACACAAGTAAAATGTTAAAGCTGCTGACAAGTAATGAAGACACTGACTATGTTTGCATAGAGCATGTGGAAGACCCTAGCTTACCCTCTCATACTGAACATTCAGGTCATCCTGATGGCTCAATCAAAAATAGAAAATGAGAGGACATACTTGCCCTATAGTAAAAACGCCATCATACAGCAAAAGTGAACTTGCAAGTATTGAGATCCTTCCCTCCACCACCCAATTCGCTGCCCTGAAATATTACAGAAAGCTATTCCAGTTAGGCCATTTCCTCTTTCCATTTGTACTACACAGTCCATCTACACAGGTGTCTCTAGCAGGTTGAATCTGTAGTCCTAATTTTCCTCTATATTACAGTATTATGCATCCACATCTTTGCTTTGGGATCAACATAGACAAAATGAACTTTTGTGGCTGCTGACCTGGTACTTAGTGAAGCCACTTGTTTTATTTCTCCTACTTCTTTATTTTATTTTTTTTATTAATGCCTGTTTGTGATACATAATGTATGATGCACACCTTCATTGTGGAGACTTGCTAGGCAACACATCTTAATCCTCTTTACTTCCTTTTCCCCTTTCACACTCTCCCCTTCCTCCATTCCTAGATCCCATTCCTATCTATGGAACCTCTCTCTACCTATGCATCACTCATTTTAGACAATAGACTATTAGGAAAATTTAGGCTGAGATTAATATAAAATCACCTGTTTTTTGGCAGTTTTACTACTGTCAGGATGAAGGCTCTCAAGTCCTCTACTAATTACAGAGGGAAACATGAAATCCTGACCTTCAGCAGCAGCCTGAAGCCCAATTCAGAAGAATGAAAATGAGAACAGTCAAACCTGAGAAGGTCCAGAAATGCAGGAGCAAGAATGTAATTTTGCTACTAAGAATTGAGTTGTAGAGCAATGAAGAGTTATGGCTCTAAGAATCATAGCTCCAGAGAGCCGCATGGTAGGTACAGCTGTATGCAACCTCCTCGGTACATTTCAGAGACAACACCTCACTTGTATCTTTGTTATTATGATGAATATTTTATGAGAGGGAGATAAATAAATGCAAGTTATCATTTTTAACAATCTAAAACCCTGGATTAACACATACAAATCTTTGTTTTCTTTTTACTTGCTTCCCTCCAAGTATTCTTGAATTCATTTTCCGAAGACCTTCAAAATTTCTATTGAAGGCTACAATAGTGAGAATAGTGATAAAAATGCGAAGATCCCTCACTCTAAACTCTAGAAACTTCTGAACATTTCTGCTGTTGTGTTTTATCTTATTTTGTCTAATCACTAACATTTATCACACACATATACATATATATGTTCATACATATATACATACATACATACATACATGCATACATTAGCATGAGTTTTCTTCACTTTTACATAATATGGCTGTAAGATCTGTTCACTGCCCCTTGGAATTGAGTAAAGCAGGCTCAGTGTCTTTCTATGCTAAATATAAGTGCCATAGTTTGATTGTGGTTTGTTCCCTAAGGTACATGTGTTGGAAGGTTGATCTCTAATTATGGCAGCAGCAATGCTGTTGGAAACTTTAATAACAAGGAGGTAGTGGAAGTGAGTTAGGTCACTGGGGCCACTGTCCATGGGAGAGATGAATGTTTCTCCAATGGAGGGAACTAGCCCTTGTGTGAGAGAGTGGATATAAAAGAGAAAGCCCGCTCCCTGAATCTCTCCCATCTCCAATCTCACCATGTAACTTCTAACAACTTTCCTGCCTCTGTGATCAGATCCATCCTGATGAAAGCCTATAGTAATGAAGTTATCTGATCTTGGACTTTCATCATCTAAAACTGAAGTAAATGAACCTCTTTATCAAGTAACCAGGTTCATGGATTTCTTTGTGTGTGGTACCAGAGATTGAACTCAGAACCTTGCACTTGCCAGGAATCACTGAGCTATCACCCCAGTCCTTTTATAAATTTTCCTTAGCAAGATAAAGTGAAATAATACAGTGGAGCAAGGTCAGTACAGAATAGACTCAATCATACAGCTCTTCAAACAGTCACCTAGAGATAGAGACAGCCAGCTCCCAGCAGATAAGATGTCTTGCCCACCTTGGTGCTCGTAAGACCAGCAGAAGATGAGGTGCATTTAGTCACACGCCAGTCTTTCCTAACCTGATCCAGCTATCCTCTGCTGCTTAGATAGCTCCCCAAAACAGTTAAAGGCGTCACACCACATCATGATGCATACGCATGGGTACAATTCACCATAGTTGAATTTTTGAGGCTAACCTATATGTCCCTCAACACATAAATAGGTAAATGAAATTGTGGTATTTATCCAACATGAAGTATCCCTTTCTGATAAAGAAAGATAAACTTGAATTATATGTAGGAAAATTAATGTTCTTCAAAACTATAATGTTAAGTAAATCAAATGCAGAAGCTTAAATATTTCAGTTTTTCTCATATATGATCAATGTACAAATAAAATGCAATACAAAAAATAGATAACAGGTTAAGGAAGAGAGAAAATGTACCATCATCCAGCACAAACAGGTTGTCTGAAACTGTTCCTTCATTCAGAATAATTACCTTACATGTTTTATATGTTTTTAATCTATTAATCTGGCTGGCAGAAGTGCTACATAGATGAACACTTGCCCCTCATGGAGTGTGCTCATCATGCCCTGCAAACATGTACGAACATTTTTTTTTTAAAGATTACCTTTTCCTTTACATATTCTCAGGAGTCATATATGGGTTTCCATATACCAGCAGCTCTTGAAAAGGATGCTTATTTACTTAAATTAAATTCTACCTAGAACAAAATTAATACCAGCATATAGTGGAGGAGGTATTTGGAGCCGTATCCTATAAAAGAGTCAACCAAGCAACTGGACAAAGTGTTAGATATTTTCTTGAGTTCTCTCCTCCCTAGAAACCACCCAGATAATAGTTTCATACTCATAAGAATCCTGTACTCAATGAATTGATCAGCTTATCTTCTATATCTCTGGCAACATCTATTTCATTTGTTTTTGTTTGGATAGACTTGGCTTTGGCTTATGGCTAATATCTTACTTATATTTCATTAATGTTCAAATGCCTTCAAATATTTTTAGAAAAAAGGTAAAATCAGTGGTTAAATAAACAATTGGATGGGCTGGGGAGATAGCTCTGTAGAATAAGCTCTTGCCTGGCAAGCACAAGGTCCTGAGTTCAATCCCTGGTACTGCAAAAAATATAAATAAATAAATAAACAAACAAACAAATAAATAAATAAATAAATGGAAATTTTCAGTCTTCAATGGCAGATTACTTTAAAGGGACCAACAAAGCTATGGGATGTTGAGCTTCTTGCTATCTGGTCCTAATTAGCTTTGGGACCTGGGATTCCAAAGCTGTGTGATCTGAAAGTGTTCTTTAGAGGCTGTGGCCCACAGTGTTAGGCCCACACCTCACATTTGAGCTCAACATACCTTGGAGCATCACCCAAAGAGGATACTTCCTTCTGTTCTTGTCAAACCCCCTCTGGGGGTATCAGAGCTTTTCCTTCCCTTCATCTTTTTTTGAGTTTTAACCAAACTCTGTCAGCTTCCTTAATTTTTTTTCCACAAGTTGCAGGGCATTCAGGGTTTGTTTATTTATTCATTTATTTATTTGTTTGTTTGTTTATTTATTTATTTATTTGGTTTTTTTGTTTGTTTATTTTAGGGAAGGGTCTACAGGATGTTCAGGGTCTCACTGATAGATCAGATGCGGAGTGATCTGCCTGTTCACAGCCTTGCAAGAGCCCGGCTTATAGGCACTACCACGCCCAGTCTCAATTGCCATCTCAGAGTGCCACTGGGGGTGGGGCCTATACAGCAGGCCCTTAAGATTGAACCTCCAGCCACTGCACCTGTTTGCAGACACTTTAATCCATTGAGCTATTTGGCCAGCCCATGGGCATTCAGGTTAATGAGTCTAACCTGAAAGTGAAGCAAAAGAGAAATGGTACTAACAAAACATTGGGAATATGAGCTCTGACTGCAATTCTCTCCACTGGGAGACAAGTGGGACCTCAAGGAGACACACACTTTCTAACTCACACAACACACTAGGTAAATGAACTCTCCAACTGATCAGCACAAGGTCTTTCAAGCTAAAGAAGAACTCCTAAAACCCGAAGGAAACAACTTGCCCTGGAAGAGGAGCAGGAGCTAGAGAATGTTGACCCCCATCTCTGCTGCTCAAATACTTCCACTTCTGCCCCCACCCTGCATGTTCATCACTGAGAGTAGGGAACAAGAATATCAGGGCTCAGCAAGCTATACTTCCCTGGCCAAAGCCAGTCCATCACCTACTAGTCAGGATGACTTTTCACTGGAAGACATCCACACTTACTTCATTCTGGCTTATTTGTGGCTGCTTTCCTACACCAATGGCCTCAGGGGGCACTTTAAACAGAGACCATATAGTCTCCAGAGACTGAAATATTTGCTACCAGAACTTTACAACAAAAATGTCTTTATAGAGGAAATAATAAAGGCAAAGGGAAATCAAAGCTAAACTTTGTGTCAAAATACACATATATAATTTCAGATCCTATCTCTATAGGAAGGATGATTTTAGTTCCCTGTATCAGCAGACACAAAGAAAAATTCTCTCAAGTATTTATACTAAGAAATCAGCATTGCTCTAACTAATCACAGATCTTCCCAACAAGACCCTCATGCTCTAAGAAAAGTTCCCCATAGAAATTATCTTGCAACAAATGTAAAGATATGGCGTAAGTTTTAATCATAACTAAATTCATGTTCTGTTTTTACTCTGCAGGTTTCCAGTTAAATGAAGTCCTCAGCTACCTCACACAAGAGCTCCCTAAAGCAGGCTTTATTAGATCACACACTATGATGCAGTGACTCTTCTACAGCCTTCTAGAGAAAATGCTACTACAAAAGGGGCCTCAGCAAATAGTTAAGAATAAAATCACTGCATAGCCCTCTGTAAGATGTACGTTCTTCATCAAAAATTAAAAACCTGTTGGGATGCTTGTTCATACTGACTGCCTGTGAAGCATATTCAATTATTCATTTTATTCACCTGACTGACCACTTGAAACGACATAGTCAGTGCTTCATCCATAATTTCATTTCCAAGTGTTCCACATGGTTATTTTTCTGTGTGTGCACACTATTAATTAATGACTGGAGAACTCCATAAATTTCAGTATTCAGTGGCAGTGGTGCTTGAATCTGTTACTCATGAAAGTCAGAGTCTACAGTCACTGAGTAGGCACAAAGAGACAACTATTGGTTTTATTTTGAGTTTTAATTTCTTTTCATTGCATCTAAATGAGGGGATTGCATTTAAACATCCCTCACACTGCAATGGAGTATATCACAATGTGCCTATCGGTGGGTTCAGCCCATCTGCTCACATTTAAGAGGATCTTTGTTTGTCTCCAGCGGAAAATGATAAACAATTGGGAGCTGCCTAACAATGTAGCCAAATCTTCTTTTAGCATTAGTGTCTTATTAATTAGGACACAGGAAACATAGGCTCCTGTGCCTAAAACCTAAGGCCTTTGTGAAATTCTGGAAGTGGTTTTTCAGGTTTATTAAGCCTGCTAGAGGATCAACAAGATAACACAAATGAACAGCACAGAGGCTCCAGCTTTTGACTGGGGACATACAGTTTGTTGCATGCACTTTAGCTTTATTGACATAGTTACTATTGCTCTAGGATAACATGGGTATTCAGTGGGTCTCTGGGCCCCTTCTGTGTAATGAGTGGGAGATAACACAGGCTGTGCACCTCTCTAGCCCAACATATCTAGAATCATCTGGATGGAAATTTCCTGTTTATTTTGAGAAAATTTAAAGTTCTTTGCCATTGTAAATTCTTGGAGTCAGACATGGAGAAATGTTTTGAAACTTGGAAGAGAAAGAAAGCCATTGTTTATAACAATTTAGGCATCAGCAGAATCATCAGGAATAGTAAATCAAACAAATATTTTTGTAATATTTTCCATATGTTTATAAATTATGTGTTTACTTAAACTTAAGTTATTTAATTATGATAATATTTAAGTCTAGAAACTATATCAACCCTGTATTACAAGTGAAGAAATAGAGTCATAAATGTTTAAGTACCTATGTGATGTTACACAGTTGATGGGTGGTCCCTCCTTAGGCATCTGGACTCCCAGCTTTCATGTGAAGTGTTGCTTGCCGCTGGATTGCCTTTCGTGGAAAAGTATATTGTCTGCCTTCTCAGCACAGAAGAACATCAGAGCAAGTATAATGTGAATCCTAGCCACTATTTTGATATACAATAGAATCTTTATCTGTGACAGAATCCACTCCTGAAAAATGTTTGCAATCCAAAGCGCTTGCATATCAAAATATTCCTGAGAGAAAAGACATGGTTTGACTATTAAGTGACAATTTAGAGTGACACCTTGATTGCCAAGGGCCCCAAGCTCAAACTTTCCATTACTTGAGTAGTGACGTTTGAGACAAATCTGGTTGGTGTTTGTAACTTTACTTGACAGTCAAACAGAAAATCTTACCTGAAAACACCTATGCATATAACAAAACACGTAACTTTTTTACCTCCCAAAGTACAATGTCCATTTGGAGAGTGCTGCTGAACCACAACAGGACAATGCCCACAATATGACAAACTCCCAGTGGTGACCAACTCAGGGAATGGAAGATGATGAGGGGTGAGTTAAGAGAGGCTTCAACACATGGGAAAAGTACACCCAGAGTAGGCGAAACCACCAGGAATAACTCCAAGTAGTAGAAAATTCCACTTCAGTAGAAAGAGTATGTCCATCTTATTTGGACATCACTCAAAGGAGCAGGGGTAAAAGCAAAACCAAAAAGTTTTGAAGAATTATTTTCCCTAATAAAAGGCATTGTTATTGGTTTCAACCCAAGGGAAAGGCTGCTCTAAACAATGTACAGTGCATTGTAGAACTTTTGTCATTGTCAGCCATCTGGATGAGTCATGGCCATTGCTTGACCAGTTTGCTCTCTGTGAAAGCTTCAAAGAATGTTTTCTCTCTAGGTGACTCTCCTTAGGCACATTATACATCATTAATCCCTTCCTTCTGTGGCCCCATGATCTCCTTGAATAAAAAATTTGGGACACCACTGAGTTATAGGATGTTACAACAAAGGTTCTCTTATGTCCTGAGTTCTCACTGACCTTGAAGGGTTAGGGCCAAAATATTGGCAATCCTTGTAGCCCCTCTTTTTCTCTAATTCTTGGTCTGTAAACTTATATTCTTAACCCTCCAGAAGAGATGCTTAGTGATACTATTACTCTATAACATAGGTGCTTCAACTTAACATCACTATCTTTCTGAATATCAAACATCTTAGACTTAATTTAGAATCAGTATTTTCCATCAATCATTTATAACCTAATATATCCTTATAGAATGTGATGAAAGCAGCTACACATTCTTACACAGAAATTTAGAAATTTAAGCATATGCAAAATTGTAGCCAGTCAATCCTATGGCATTTTTCCTTGCCTCTTACTCTCATTTAATATCCTCTTTTGTTTTCTTGTAAAACAGCCATTTACTTGAGAGAGAGTATAGCAATAACTGAAATTACATTAGAAGCAGCACACATCTAAAAGACCAGAATGACAGGCATTCCAAGCATAGTGTTAGTGTTACACATTGCTATCCTCAGTGTGAAAAACTATTGGAGGTTCTTAGAACCATTATCTAATTCATCCTGTGTATATAAGTGCATGGTTTTGCTCCTGCCATGTTTCCTATTTTTTCTACTTGCTATCTCTTAGTTGTTTAACTCTTAAGTTCTTGATTTCCATTAAGCCATGTTATGCCTTCCAACTTGCCCTAAACCACACAACAAAAAAGTTTAAGCATGAGACATAAAAAGTAAAGCTAGATTATGCTGAGCTGTAAAAGACTTAAATCTACAGCTTCTGACATTGCCAGTTGTGCTAAAAATCCAATACAATTGTGGAATATTAGACTATGTATTCAACTACTTTCTCTAAACTCAGTGAGAAGAAATTTTTGCACAAATAATGATTGGAAAAATTATCATATCTGCATCCTGTGCTCTGAATAACTACTGCAAGGACAGCAATATGCATTGTTTCAGTTATTGGGAATGTACTATATCATGTTTTGAAACTGTCATGAAGAAGAAGAAGAAGAAGAAGAAGAAAGAAGAAGAAGAAGGAGAAGGAGAAGGAGAAGGAGAAGGAGAAGGAGAAGGAGAAGGAGAAGAAGAAGAAGAAGAAGAAGAAGAAGAAGAAGAAGAAAGAAGAAGAAGAAGAAGAAGAAGAAGAAGAAGAAGAAGAAGAAGAAGAAGAAGAAGAAGAAGAAGAAGAAGAAGAAGAAGAAGAAGAAGAAGAAGAAAAAGAAAGAAAGGAAGGAAGGAAGGAAGGAAGGAAGGAAGGAAGGAAAAAAGAAAAGAAAAGAAAGCACCTATCTATGCAGGCCCATAGTGTGTCGCACTTGGGGTCTCACCGTGGACACAGAAACCTGCTTCGATCTAAGCACTGCACTTTCCCAGACAGCACAAAGCATGGTGTGTGTGTATCGCGATGCTCACTGGGGCTTTGTGTCCATGCGCTTCACCCACGTAACTGTAACTATGCCCCCAATGGAAGTCACTGACATTATCAGTAATGCTAAGAAGAAAACCACAGAAACCAGGATAGAGCTAAGAAAAGAAATCACTGTACAATTTGTTAGTCCTGGAAAATTAGTTAATAAGTCTAATCGTTTAGCTGCAGAACCAAATATTTAGTTTTACATTCCTTCTTATGGGAAAAATATGTTCAATTCTCAAACTTTCCCATAATCGAACATGAACTTCAAATGAATTGAGTTAGACAACTGAGGTGTCACTGTACAGTAGAAATGTTCACTCTTTTTACAGAACATTTACAGCGCAAATTTCTCACATTCCAGATTTTACTGAAATTATCTGTACTTCTGAGAGAACATGGCTTACCACCTGAAGATGATTTGAATCACCTGGGGAGTTGTTTTGGATTTGCTTATTTCAAAATCATTTCTGGGACTCTACCTCATACTCACAGACAGATTTCTTCAGGAAGTTATTTCCTAGAAATCGGTATTTTTTTCAAAGATCCTCATAATATTCTGACATAGCTACGGGTGTGTACAAGTTTCATTGTAGTTTGGGTTCCCCACAAAATTGTTGACTAACCTGTTGATGTGAATCCAGTTCTTGATTTTCATCAGTAAAATATCTTCTGACTGCACAAAGCATGGCTTTTTAACCTAAATGTGAGGGAATTTTGTAGCCCAGAAAGAACAGAAATGCTGGAATGTACCCTGGATTTTGAAGAGACAGCAGTGAGGGGAAAAAACTAGCAAGAGGAGGCATTTTCAGTGATTCACTGTCAAATTAGAACTTTTAAAAATAAATTAATGTATGCATTGATGCTGCTATATTAATCTATTTTTAATTATCATAACCAAGGGAGTGATAATTTATTACTTTTAGCCACATTGTACCTGCTTAACTTTACAAAGTAGAGATTATTTTTCAGCCTCCAGAAAACTAAGGCAAGGTGCCAGCATCTCTCTGCCCTGGTGAGTCTCGAGGTTAGTGACATCACAGTGATCAGAGCATAGGCAGGAGAAGGAGATCACATTTCCAGATAAAGTGCTACAGAGAAGCATGAATGGACTCAGTCCTAACAACACACTGTCAGGAATTAACTAAGGAAAACTAAACTTTTTCTCAAGGCACCAAATGGACTAACCAACTCCTGAGAAGCCACACCTCCTAAATGCCCACCTCCTCAGTGCTGCCATACTGGGGACATGTGCATGAAGCTCTTAGACACAAGCCACTTTGACCTCATAGCAGACACTCAGCTCAAAAGCAGGAATCATTTTAATGTGAACTCCATTATTGTTTGATTTCCATATTCACTCAAGGAGCCAAAATCCTGACACAGTCTATCAACTTGGATTTCCTCTACTCATTTGCCTATCTACAAAAGAAATCAAGCACTTCTATGAGACACTGTGAAACTGATACTGTGTGTGGTGGAGAACTGTTGGAGTTACTACCAGTAAAATGATTTGTGGTTTATTTGTGGCACTGATGGTGGAGAAGTAGCATTTGATAGTGGAGACGATGAAAACTTTGGGAATTAGAAAAACTACTGGGCAGTTCTTAGAATCAGTTTCCTCATTTGAAACAGGAAAAAAAGATTAAGCTTCCTTATATTTACGAGTTAATATGCATTATTCTTGATTTTATTTCAAAATGAAATCCATTACTTTTCTTCCTAGTAAAATTGTATTATTTGTATCAAAACAATAAATTATGTAAAATGTGAGAAAATCTTGCTTGCCAGTCTGTGGATTCATTCAGAGACAGTGGAAAATTTAGGAAATGAAGGCAAGTTGGAGGAAGTAGATCACCTGGGTGTGCTCTTGAAAGGGTGTTCTTTGTTCTTATTCTCTGTCTCTCTCTCTTTCTTTCTCTCTCTCTCTCTCTCTCTCTCTCTCTCTCTCTCTCTCTCTCTCTCTTTCTCTCTTTCTCTCTGCCTTTTTCTTGACATTCATCATGAGGTAGGCAGACTCCATGCACTTCTACTACTAGACATTACTTCAGGATTAAAGACAATAGAGCCAAGCAACCGCAAACACAAATTTCTGAAACCATGGGCAAGATAAACCTTTCTCACTTTAAGATTACTTAGTTCTGAAATTGATATTTTGCCACAGCAAAGGAAACCTAAAGGAAGTCTTGTTTCAGAAGGGAGAGTCAAACAGAGGAGGAAGTGAGAAAGGAAGGGCTCCCCCTCTGGACTTTCTTCATTTCTGTGGCCTAAGTGGACCTCCTGGCCTAAATTAACGTGCTGAAATCTAATCATTAAGTTGATGGTGTTGGTAGGTTAGGTTTTGAGTTTGACTTGGTCATGAGGGCAAAGCACTGATGAATGGGCTTAGGGTGTTGAAAGGGAATCCAGACAGGCCTCTTGCAGTGTCTCATCAGAGGAAGACAGCAGCCAGCTGCCATCCGTGACCTAGGTGGTAGAACATCACAGACAGCTACGTGCTACTGCAGTGCCTGATCATGGGCTTGTCAGCTTCTAGAGCTGCAATAAATGGACTTTGAAATATTAATATTTCAACAGGCTTAACTCACTTTATGGTGTTTTGTTATAACTGCTCAATTGTTATGGTCAGAAGTGGCTAGTTTTCTGGAGTCTCAACAGAATAGATTTTTTAAAAAATAGCATACAAGATACCATTTACAAACAAATGGGAAAGTATAAATAAAAACACATCATCGAAGGTCTGGGTAGTTAAAAATAGAGTGAAGTGAAGCTTTTCTCTATAAACACTAAATAGTTCCCATTTTTCAGACTAGAATGTGCTTGAAAAAAATGATGTACAGTTTACACCAATTTGTCCTTCTACTGAACATTTGTGTTACATTCCTATTAACATCTGTTCTCTTTCAGTATTTTCAGTTGCATTTAAAATAATCAGGAGTTTGACATGACCATTACTACTAGGTTTGATGTGAATGATGAGTAAAATCTTAAACTTTGTTTTCTTGAAAATATGTAATTTGTTGGAACTAGAAGACAGATTTCAGTAAAATTGAAATGCATAGTTACAGGCAAATGAGATTGTCCAGTTGACTAAGTGCCTGCTTAGGCAAATGCAGTACTGAACCAGAGTTCAGTCCTGAGCTCTACATGCCATGCTGGCCCCACTCCCAGGTATGCTGATCTGGCCACCAAGACAGGGAGGGGTGGCGCACACCTGTAATTGCAGCACTAGGAAGGCTGAAAACAGGAGGATCACTTTTGAGTCTGAGCTTAAGACCCTGTACCATATATATATTTACAATGTGTTTTAATGTGCAGAAGAGTTTTGCAACCATTGTATTGGTAGCACTTTCCTTGGCACTGTGGGAGAATATCTAAGCAGTAAGAAAGACACAAAAACATCAACAAGCACTCTGTCTGGGAGGACAGGTAAGTGAAAAAAGAAAGAAGGTTTAGAGAATATGAGTAAGAATAAATATCTGGATAAAGCTATATAATTTGTATGGTCAAAATCCCCACTGATTCAAAAACAGAGAACTATAGTGTAATCATTCAGGGGAAGCTTAAGTGAAAATCACCAAGAAACTGTTAGGCTGAAATACAGCAACAGCTGGAAGAGGAGACAAGGTTGCAGGCAGCACCACAGTGGCTCTTTGCCCTGGGAAGGGGGCACATTGGAAAGCTTCTGCTGGTTCCTGTCTCTGCTCTTTCTGTGTTCCACATTGCACGTTATTATATTCATTCAGTGTTTCTGGATATTCATTTTCTCTCCTGCAAAATTGTCACATTACTAGTACTGATTAAAACTCATTGAAAGGTCAGTGTATTAACATTCCTTTCCGGTTGCAAGGAAAATCTCTACTGATATTAATATACTCATCAATCGTACAAAGATACAGAGAAAACTAATGAAAACATGTTTTAAAATTCACAAAATCTTTTCATTTACAAGAGCATACTATATTTGTATTAACTGGATATTGATGTCCCCGCCCTGTCATTATTTCTTTTGCCAAAATACTATCTATGTAGGAAGGAAAATGTGATTGCTTTGAGGTTCCCATTGGACTGTATTAAGTACATAATGAAAGTCTAGGAAATGAGAAGGTACAATCATCATTTACTCACGAGCTTCACAGTGATAGTTATTAATGGCAATCTGTAAATCATCCCTGAATTCCCATTAAACAATTTGTCTCCAATCAGACTCAAAGCAAAGTCAAGCATTAAGAGGAGAAAATGAGTGGGGCTCTGAAAGGAGCATCTTGCATTCACACATTGCTCCCTGGACCAACCAGCATGAGCACATTTCCACTTAAGAATCAGAGGATACGTTTGATTCCCATTCACTCTTCTCTGACACTCTAAAATGAAAAACTGAAATAAACATCTATGCAATTTTGATCATCCTAAAAATAGCAGCATTGGGTTAGTAAGGTTTTTTCTTGTCCTTTTCCTATTAATACTAATTTCCTAGGTAAACCATCCTATAATATTTTTAACAGGTCAATGGCTACAGTAATGGAGAAATTTCATATATCCATTTTCAGTTCATATTTAAAATATAGGAGTTGAATACCAGTCCAGCAATTCAAATTTTGTATCAGAACTTACTGGTATGTAAAACTCTGATTAACGGGTCTCTTCTCAGGGGAAAATATACTTTAATATTCTTATTTCATTTATTTATGACTTCATGACCTAGGGAATTATGTTCGATAAATTAAAAAGCTTTTCTTATCCTTTAAAACTTTTTCTTTTACATGCAGGAGTGTGGAAGCACAAAGACAACTGCTAAATAGCACTTCCTTGTGGAGATGAAGGAGAAAACAACAGTATAAATTGTAATTTTATGGCTAAGTGAAGTGGATATTGATGGAGGAAACTAACCAAAGGTCAAGTAAAAGCTCTTACGCAAATACAAACAACTATCTTGAAGTTGCCAAATTTGTTTATCTTGCCTGATACAAAACAAAATTAGTTTAATACTGTAATACCCTAGAAATTTAACTGAATAAAGCAAAAAGATTTTAAAGCAATTAAATGTGAATTATACTCTTGACTCCAGTTCTTTCAAAAAATCATTCGGAAATGGGGAAAGGAACAAATAGCAGGGAGAAGATGAATGGTCTTAGAAGAATCCATCATACAGAGAAAAGTGAAATAGGACAAGTTTTACCTTCACTGTTGAACCTGAAATATTAAGCTGTTTCATATAGAACAATGCTTCAAAGCCTTGCTTGGCTCAGAACAAAGAAGATGTGAAGTTGAATACAAATTCAGATACTTAAAGGTAATTTGGACAAATATTCTAATCCCACCAAGGTTTGTAAATAGGATAATAATAAAGATGATAATTTTAACCATGTATGAGATGGCA
>PVKN010018520.1:0-16802 GCA_004027915.1 Capromys pilorides
AAAAAAAAAAAAAAAAAAGAGGCTCGGGCTTACCCTAGTCTGCAGCTGGCTGGGGGCATGGCCAGAATTCAGATCTAGATCTCACTAAGGCCACATTTCCCCCAGAGCCCTCAGTAAGTACTTGTTATAAAGGTAGGAAATCAGAGAAGAAAGGGCATTTTTCTAGAAGGCTGGTGGAGGAAAGGGAAGCTCAGGGGAGGATGCACCAAGGTGGAAAAAGGTGTCTGACCACAGTCCCCACCCCAGCTTACTGTGTAAAGGGGGAGCGGAGCTGGCTGGAAATGAGTAAGCATGTTGCTGTTGGTGGGTGCCCGCTGGGGTAGTGCTCAGGGTGATAGACTGGTGGCTGCTTCAGGTGCAGCAGGGGGAAGCTGGAGGTTGGGGGAGGGGAAAGCCTTCTTGCCTGGAAGCCCAACCCCTTAGGGCACTGGAGAAGAAGCCCGCTACAGCCTCTGGTGCCTGGAAAACACAGACAAGCTTGCCTAGCCCACGCCCCACCCGCTGCAAACAGATATGGATTGGTTTCATAAAAAGCCTCGGTGCAGTGCTGGACTGCGCCCGGCAGGCTCCTGGGCTGGAGTAGCTGGGGCGCTGACGCTCTCTGCAAGAGCAAAGGCGAGAGGGAAATGCAGGGCTTTATAGCTCTCTAAATGAAAAGCCAGGAAGCTCTGCATAGAATCGATTTCCATCTTCTGGAAAAGGCAGGGCAACTGCACTTGGCCCCACTGTCTCTGTCCAGTCTCGAATCTGGAAGGGGCTGGAGGTAGGTGGTGGGGGCAGCCAAGAGGGGAAGCCTGAGTGTTTTCATACTCCCTGTCCTGCAGCCTCAAGTCTATGGCAGCAATAGTCTGGCCACCCCTGAGACAGGTGGTGCTGTTCCCCTGGGGCCGTGGGAGAGGCCTGAGTGACCCATTGTCATTGCCACTTAGAGAAGAAGAGGTGGGAGGTCACTCATGATGCCACAGTTTCTCCCAAGGCACAGACCTCAGAGGAGACCTCATTGCCAGGGAGACCACTGAGGCAAGCACAGTGCCAGTCCCTTCAGCCTGGCAAGTTATGCCTACGCGCTGGCCATGCCTTCCCTACCCTGGGCATTTGTGGAGGGGTCAGTGGGATGTGTGCCTGCTGTTCTCCCTGCTTGTCACTCAGGAAGTGGTCTCCAGTGTCCCCACTCAGGTGATTGCTGCTGTCACTGCGGCCATTCCTTGTACCATGTCAGAGGCACTGTTGCACCCTGGTGCTGGTGGGGCAGGTGCCCTATCTGGGAAGTATCAGTACCTGTTCTATGCCACATTAAGTCCAGATCCTCCTCAGTGTGTCCCCAGAGCGGGTCCTATGGTCTGAAGCCCTTGTCTGTGTGGGGGCTCAGATGTCACCCTTGAGGACATGGAGACGGGGCCAGAGACAGGATAGAGGTTGGGCTTCCGCTTTGGTAGGTAGGGTCTAATGACAACAGATATGTCCCTAATGACCCCCAGCTATCTCTTGAGATTGGCAGGGAGGTGCCCATTTCTCAGAAGGAATGGAGGAGGGAGACTTGATGATCTTCCCAGATGCAGAGAGCTACGTGAGACTGGGTGCTGTGGTCACTGCTATGACCTGGTCACTGCTGCCCAGAGGAGGGAGGACGGCAGGTGAGTGGCAATCCCTGTGGTGCTGCCTGGGCCAGGCTGCCAAGAGGCAACACAGTGGCATGTGGTCAAAGGAGTGTTCTTACCTGCTGCCTGCCCTTTGCTGTTGACCTTCCCTCGCCCTCTCTCCTGCCTCTGAGAGCAAGAATGGAGCCTGCAAGCCCTGTTACAGGACCCAGCACTTCTTCTCTGCATGTTGGCACTACCCACCACCTCCAGCCACAGGGCAGGGCAGGGTCTCCAGCCTCATTTATAGACGAAGAAAGGCCCAGAGGCCCAGAAAGGTTAAATGGGTCGGGGCGGTCATTCAACCAGGCAGCGAATCCTTTTCCTCCCACCCCTGCCAGTACATTAGGGATCCAGGTCTGCTCAGTAGGATGCTGTAGCATCTCTTGACAGCAGAAAGGGGAAACAACAATATTAAACCAAACAAACTGCCCAGACATCAAACAAACCCTCTCTCAAAGTGCGTGCTCTGTAATCAGAGGAGCCAGAGCACCTTAAGGAAAGAAAAGCCACAGCTCTTGCCAGCCAGGTGTGCAGGGCTGGGCTGGCACCTCAGCAGGCAGAAGCAGTGGCCAGCACCACTCCGAGATGGACAGGTGCCCTAGCTGGGAGCTCTGGTGCTGCCTAGACTGGCTGTGGGTGCCCACTTAGGGTGCTATGGAGCAGCCTTGCACCCTGTAGCCTTTTCTTTGCACCTGCTTGTCCCTCCAGATCAGGAAGAATCGGCTCTCATTTCTCCACTGGGGTGTTGTGGAGAGCTGACATCTCTTGGGTTTGGCTCCAGCTGATGACGCCCAATCTGAGAGGAGAGTCCTGGCCGAGTGGCGATGAACTCGGGGCAGGTGTGCTGCAGCAGGCTGGTCGTGTCACTGAAAGCTCTACACGGCTTGCCCTCGCTATACCAGGCAGTGGGGGAAAAAAATGGGAGCCTGAGCTCAGGTGTCGCCTCTCCTGTGAATGGCCTTGGCAAGCAGAAGCCCATAGGCAATGTGAGACACAGGTGGGCTGCGCTCTTTACCTCAAGTGGGGAACAACCTGGTGCCCTTCGTAGGCCAGGCTGAGGAAAGGTTGCTCTCAACACATAGTGTTCCCCCATCCTGCCTTCTTCCTGAAGACTTCTGAGAACACAGCCCCCACCCCAGCTCCTAGGGCCCCTCACTCAGTCTTGCTTTAGGACCTCTCTTCAGTGATCCAGATTAGGCCTGCAGCTGGAACTGGGAACTACTGTAGGTATCTAAGGGGCAGGTTTTCCAGCTTAGCTGGTCAGACCAGAGTCCATGAGTGACTTTGCAGGGTGGGAAGAGGAAAGAAGAGAGGAAGAACACGAGGAGTGTGTGAGGGTGTGACCTTCACACTGAGTGTGACTTGTGCTCTGTCCTCCAGGGTGTGGTTGGAGTTTCTTGGCACTGTTGTCCTGTGCATCCTGCAGGAAGCCACCACGGACTGTCCAATCCCACCTCTGCCTTCTGCTGGGGACCCTTGACCTCGGAGGAGCTGTGCTCCTCTCACCTCCATCCCCCAGGGCTCTGATGACTCTTGGTCTAGAACTAGTGACCACTTATCAAGGAGGGGCAGTGCCAAATGTGCATGGCACTGCCCATGCTGGCCTTGGCACCTGGTAGACACAGCATGTGAGAGCGTGAATGTAGGATGGAACGCAGCCTGGGACACCCTTCTGGGTGTACTTGCCTGGGGACTGTGGTTCCTCACTGTCCCTCGCTCACTGGGTGGCAACTTGGGCAGTGCTCCCAGGGCAAAAAAGCTACCAAGAGGAGCATAATTGGCCATGTGAAAGGTGGGTGCCATACTGTGATTTTGTTGTATACATTATTGGATATTTACCCTGGCTTTAGCAATATTTATGACATTAAGTATAATAATGTAGTGGCCTTGTGCTAGCATCCTCCTGACCCAGGAAGGGAGGTGACCACTACCCACATTCCTGGCAGACCTATCTGCTCCATCATTTGCTACCCCAGT
Organism: Capromys pilorides; assembly: GCA_004027915.1. NCBI lineage: Eukaryota > Metazoa > Chordata > Mammalia > Rodentia > Capromyidae > Capromys > Capromys pilorides. The sequence goes on from PVKN010018520.1 coordinate 3,618, forward strand.
GCAACTTTGTCCCTATGTGGACAAATGTGGTGTCTGTTATTCCTTTGCTTTCATGTAGTCTTAAATGGATTCACATCATTTTATGACAATATTGCTGAAATGTGTTTACTGCTAAACAATGTACTGTTTAGTTTTGCTTACTTTTTAGCTTACCCAAATCACGCCATAATATTTGTATTCTTCTGAGACTTGCCTTTGAAAGCCCAGCTTTGTTTCTGAGCCTCAGCCCCCTGCCTGTGCTCAGCAATGGTTCATATCTTCACTGAGGCATGAAATTACATGGTGTGAATGCGGCTCAGCCGGGAGCCATTTCTGGGCCTGGGCGAAATGCAAGGTGTTGCCATGAGCGTGGCGTCTGGCTCCCGGAAGGGGCCCTGGGCTGCGCATCTCTCTGCCTGTGCCACCAAGGTGCTGTGGTTCCCAGGCGCCTGTGTGGTGGCAGGGCTTTGACAGAGGACATGGCAAGTTGCCGGAAGTGGCCTCGTGTGAGTCTCACAGTGTTGCTGACAGTGTCTGTGCTCACTTTGATCTGCTCGCTGTCTTCCCAATATTGTCAGACTCCTTAATTTTTGCCAATCTGCTGGGTGTAAAATAGTATCTAATTGTGGCCTTCATTTGCATTTCCCTGATTACTAACGAGGTTGGAATTTTTCATATGTTTATATTTGTGTTTCGTTTGCTGCAAAAAGTCTGTTCAAGCCTTTTGCCCATCTTTAAAATTGGTTGTTTGGGGTTTTTTTCTGCCTTAATGGTTGTGAAGCGTACACACACACACATGCACATGCGTGTGCCCTTACCTCAGTCTAAGCCTCTTGGATCACATAGCTGTAAATAGCACCTAGGCCGCAACTCATCACTTCTTGATGAGTCTGCAAATGGCTGGTTCATACGCTTCATCTGGAAGCTGCCTGCAGCCAAAGGACTGAGAGGGAGTCTTCCTGGCTTTAGTCTTGAGTTTTCACACTTTACCTTTGTTGTCCCCCGTGGAGGCTCAGGTGCCCCCCCCCCCCACTGCCCTGGCCTGCAGTGGCCCTGCTGCCATTTCTGATCTACTAAATCTGGTGGCCCCCCTGCAGAAGATCACTTTCCTTTACAGCAAATGAGAATACTGGGGTCTTGTTTTGCTCTTAAATTTTAAAGTAATGCTTCTACTAAAAATATTTATTTTAGGTTTATTTTAGATACTTCTTATCAGATTAAAGAAGTTGACTATTTTAGAAGTTTTTTTGTTTTGTTTTGTTTTTAAATCTTGGATGGGCTTTGTATTAGCCCACTTTATATTACTGTAGCAAAATCTCTGTAGTTGGCTAGGAAGAAGAGAGACTTACTTAGCTCAGCAGTTTGGAGGTGGGTGGTCCAAGGCCACATGGTTCAGTTTTGGTTTGAAGTCTAGTGAGGGCCAAATAGTGGATGGTGTCAGGCAAGGCTGGGTCCGGAAAGGACAAACTGTGTCACAAAGGAGAAGCCCAAGGGCAGTTCAGTGGTGAGGCCCAGCCTTTCTAGCCTGCATTTCCTGCAGCACCCCCAGGGGCCCTCACCACTTAAAGAGCCAGCCATCTCCCATCTCCACACACAGGGAACCAAGTCAATGAGCCTTTGGGGGATGCATTCAAAAACACATAAATCACTCAGTAAGGTGGAACGTTAATAACTTTATCAGATTCTTCTCTTGGGCTGTGCTGAACCCATTACTTAGTTTTCACTTTTAATCCATGGCTGGGAAGGTACTATAGATGAACATCCTTGCATTTCTGGGGTCAATTTAGCTTGGTCATAAGCTATAGCAAGAATAATAGGTAATTTTCACTGATGGAGCCAGTTTGTAAAGTTCCATTTAAGACTTTTGCCTCTAGTGAGCTCCTGCACTTCCTTGCTTTCCCAGTCTTCTCTGATTTTGATATCAAGGTCATACCAGTCTTACCAAATGGGTTCAAGATTATCCTATTTTCTTAATATTTCTGTTTAGTTGACAAATGCTAGATTGAATATCTCTAGTGTACAATATAATCCTTATACACATTGTGGAATAATTAAATTGAGGTAATTAACATATTCATCCTCTTACCTACTTATGATTTTTATGATGAAAAATTTAGAAACATACTCCTTAAGCTATTTTCAAACATAGTACACATTATTATTGTCCATAGTCACCATGTTGTACAACAGAACTGAAGACTTTGTACCTTGTCCCCCGCTTCCCAGCCTCCTCAGTTCCTGGTATGTGCAAGGTATTAGGCCTGGATGATATGTAAGGTATTGCCATGAGCACGGCATCTGGCTCCCAGAAGGGGACCAGGGCTGGGCATCTCTCTGCCTGCGCTACCAGGGCACCATGGGTCTCAGGTGCCCGTGTGGTGGGGCTTTGGCAGAGGACATGGCAAGTTGTCAGAAGTGGCCTCATATCAGTCTCACGGCATTGCTGGCAGATTTCATGTTTGGCTCTTCTGTGATCAGATTTTTTTAGATCACTCATGTGACAGATCATGCGAAGATTGTTTTTATGAGAATTTTAAAGTAATGTTTAAATACCTTATTTCACTTAACGCAACGTCCTCTAGGCTCATCCATGTTGCCACAAATACAGGATTTTCTCCCTTCTTTGGATTTGCCAGTGTTCCACTGTGTGTCTGCACCCTTTGTCTTTGTCCATCCCTCGCACTGCAGACTCTTAGGTTAACCTACGTCCTGGCTGCTGTGAATGGTGTTGCAGTGACAGCAGGAGGGTCAGTCTCTCCAGCTCGCTGAGTTCATTTCCTTTTAACTTATACCTGGCAGGGACCTGATCTGATAGCTCTAGTTTTAGTTTTTGGAAGAGTGTTCCTTATCATGGTGGCTGTACTAATTTACACTCCAGCCAACAGTGCATGAGAGTTGCCCTTTTCCCACATCCTTGCCAGAACTGGTTATTTTTCATCTTTTTTATAATGGCCACTCTAAATAGGGTAGGACAATATTTGATTATGGTTTCATTATTGTGTTTTGGTTGTGGAGTGCTGGAGACTGAACCCAGATCTTGCATATTGAAGGCAAGTGCTTTGCCTCTGAGCTGTAACTCAGTCTTACTATGACAAATTCTTTTAATTTTAGTATTCACTGTCATTTTCTAGTATCCCTCAGTAGTATCCCTTTACAAATGGCCATCATATTTCCCTGAAAATATTCATAGAAGAGAATATGGATTATTGCCAACTCTGTCAAAGATCAATTTGTGAGTGTGTATATTTATTTCTGGGCTGTCTGGCCTGTCCCATTGAGCTTTGTATTTGTCTTTATGTTAGTACTATTTTTTTAATTATTATGATAGCTTTGTAATTTTTTTTTTTCCAGACCAGGGATTGAACTCAGGCCCTTGTGCTTGCCAGGCAAGCATTATTCTACTGAGCTATTTCCCTGGCCTGTAATGTATTTTAAAGTCAGATAGTACAATGTTTCCAGCTTTGTCTTTTTTGTTCAGATTGCTTTGACTATTTGGGGTCTTTGGTGATTCCATATAAATTTTAACAGAAGCAAATGTTTTTTGTTTGTTTGTTTGTTTGTTTGTTATAAGGAATGGAACTCAGGACCTTCCACTTGCCAGACAGGCACTTAAGCTGCTGAACTATTTCCCCAGCCCTCCATATAGATTTTAGAATTATGTCTTTATTACTATGAAAAACATCATTGGAATTTTGATACAGATTGCACTGAATCTATGTATGACTTTGGGTTGTACTGACATTTTTTATGATATTTCTTCCAAATTCTTGAACATAGGTTATTATTTCTATTTTCTTCTTTTTCATTCATTAATGTTTATCATTTTAATATAGAGATATTTTATCACTTTGGTTAATATTATTCCTAAATATTTTATTTTACTTTTAAATGGCATTAATTTTTGATTGCTCATTTATAGTGTATACAAATATACTGATTTTCTTTTATCCTGGAACTTTCCTGAACTTATTAGTTCTAGCAGCTGTTTTGATGGACTCTTCAGGCTTTTTAGTATGTAAGATCCTGTCCTCTGCAAAGACAGTTTGGCAGTACCGTGTTCAACAGAAGTGAAGTGGGCATCCTTGTCTCATTCTTGCTTAGAATGAAAGCATTCAGCTTTTCACTGTGGTGCATGCTAGCTTGAGGCATGCTCCTTGCTTACCTAACTTGCTAAGGTGTTGTTTTAATCATGATAGGGTGTGTGCTTTGTCGAGTATTTTTTCTACAACTACTGAGCTAATCATATGGCTTTCATCCTTCATCCTGTTGTTGGTTATCCTGTTTATTGATTTGCAGGTATAGAACTGGTTGTGCATCTCAGGGATAAATTCTGCTTCTTCGTGGTGAATAAGTCTTTTGATTTGCTAATATTTTAGTGAGGATTTATAGATCTGTGTTTGTCAGGGATATTGGGCTCTAACTTTTTTCTTCTTTTAATATTCTTGTCTGGGTTTGGGTGTCAGGCTGATGATGGCCTTCTTACAAAATGTTTGCAGATATTCCCTCTCCTGTGATTTTGGGAAGATAGTGTCTTTTTTTGTTATATATTCTACTATTATGACAAATACAGGACATTCAAATCATTTTTGCTTTTGAGTTGCTTTTACTAAATTGTATTTCTGTGGGAATATGCTGGCTTGTTCAGACTTCCCTGTGCAGTGGTGTTGGCTCTCCACCCATGTGCTTTCCTGTGTGGTCTCAGCTTTATCTGCAGACTTTACCATTTTCATTCCCAATGTTTATTTATCTAGCTGTTTTTTTTTCCTTGTTCAATCTTTGCATAGTTTTTCTTTCTCCTTAGTGTTTCTAGGAAGTTAGGTTTAGTTCTGTTTCATTTTCTATTTGTTTTGATTTTTTTACGGCTTTTTATTTTTTGTCTCCTCTTTTCTCTTCATTTGAGTGTATTCTATTGTATTTCTCTCTAATTTCTGAAGCTGAACACTAAGCACATGAATTTTCAGCCTTTCTGGATTCTAACACAAGTCTATAAGTTCCCCTCTAAATGCCTGCTTTTACTATATCCTACAAAGTTTGGTATGTAATATTTTCATTATTGTTCAGTGTTAAGATTTTAGATCTTGGGATGGAGAGATAGCTCAGTGAACTAAAAGGCTGCTTTGCAAGCACAGGGACATGGGTTTGATTCCTGGCACCACATGTCATGCTGGCCCCAAACCCAGGCATGCTGAGCTGGCTGCAAGACTGGGTGTGGTGGTGCATGCCTGTAATCTCAGCGCTGGGGAGGCTGAAAACAGGAGGATCACTACAAGTCTGAGCTGCAGTGTGAGAACCTGTATATATATACTTTGTTTGGGGGGATGACTCAGGCTGCCTCAAGGGTGGGTCTGGTCAGGCATGTGGAGCTAGGGATCGAACCACGGTCCCCTGTGCCTGACTGGGTTTGCCCAAGTGAAATACATTTTTTTTAAAAAGACTTTATTTTATTTATGATTTTTCTTTGCCCCATTACTATTTAAGAAGTAAATTATAAAATGTGTAGGTACATGGGAATGTTAATAATTTTTTATTATCTTCTAACAATTAGATTTTTCAGAAAATTTCTCTTGTATGAAAGTAGTTCTTTCAAATTTGCCAAGATTCCCTAGGTGGGCTAGAGCTTTCTGTGTCTGTAAATGCCCCCCGTGTGCTTGAGAAGGATGTGCACCCCATCGGTTGCTGCGTGTGAAGTCCCCCTGGCATCCACTGCGTCTGCCTCGTTGACTTTGCAGTTGAGATCCTCTGTCCTCACCGTTTCTTGGTCTGCTTGACCCATCATAAGGGAGAGGAACGTGTCGAAAGCTTCCACCTCACCAGTGGATGTGGGAATACTCCCTGAAGAACCCTAAATGTTTGAGTTACATATTTTATGGCTATTTGTTTTGAGGTTGTATTCCAGTTTATTCACTTTCAGTGTTTTTGTGTGTTTATACTTTTGGTAGGTTTCTTGTAAATAGAATATAGCTAAATTTAAAAGTCCGATGCAGCAATCTCTTCTTTTTCATTGGTGAAAATTGATATATTGGGACTTATTTCCCTCATGTTGCTTTGTGATCTGTGTGGATCTTATTTTCTGAAAGCTTGTTTGCTTCATATTATAAGAGTGCCTAACATTGCTCTTTGGGGATATTTCAGTTGTATACTAAAGTTGCAGCAATAGGATGCAAGCTCATAGGTCCCTTGGGCCCTGTCCCCTGCTGCTCAGTGGTCCTCACCAGGAGACTCCGTGACCCTGCAGTACTTCAGCTGGCCATTGTGGTGCCTGGATGCTCCTGCAGACACTCAGAGTAGAAAGTTGACAGGAATCCAGCTTCCCTGGACTATCACAGATACCACTCCATCGTCCCACCCGATCCTTCTGGCGGTGGTCTTCGTACAGCCTGTTTGTAGCCTTCTGGTGCTGTCCTGGCAGCCCTGATGCCCCATGGAGGACACCTCCCCACAGGACCTGGGGGGCGCTTCAGCCTCCGTCCTGCCGCACTCGGTGTACCCCCTGGCTTCCTCTCTGCCAACTCAGTGGGCAATTTTTGTTCCTGAGAGGACAAGGACAAACTCTGGCAGGAAGCGTACTTCGGGCCTGCATCAGGGCAAGTGCTCGATCTGCTACAGTCCCCGGGGCGCCCCAGGGTGAAGTCTGGGCTCATCCCTGCCTGGGGATGCAGGAAGGAGGTCCCTAACCACTCACACAGCTGGGGTGTGAGGCCAGCTCCTAGCCTCTTCTCTGTCTCCACCTCCCAGTGAATGTCGCATCATGGGCCTCGCTGAGTGAAAGGCCTCTTGTGCCCTTCAGTCAGGTGACTGTTCTTTTCAAGGGACTTTCCTTTAGGACAGCAGCCCATCCTGGGTGGTGCCCCAGCCCTGGTCCCCAGGACAGTGTCCCTGAGATTTGAGTCATCATCCTATAACATTCCCCACAAAGTACACCCATCCTGATAATTGTAGCATTCCTAAGCCACATATAAAGCAGAGTATTTTTGATGTGAATACTTAAGAAACAATCCGTTCCCCACCCATCTATCCAAATGGCTCCGATCTAGAATAATTCTTTTGAAATGGAGTCTAAATATATACAAATAGATGTTTCTGCAATGTCGTGTCATCTGAATACATTTGCATGGGAAGCAGCTCCTGAGAAATGGGAGTGCCTGGAATGGGGGTGGAAGGAAAGGGTAGGTAGCAGGGGGCAGCTGGGGGGACATTGGGCAAGAGGCCAGTCAGGAGTCCACCACCTGTGTGCTGTTCAGTCCCGACTGGGGTGCCCTTGTGGTCTCTGCCCTTCTCTGGGTGTATCCCACCCTGGGTCACAGAGACCCGCATCCAAATCCCTGGGTGTGACAGGCAGCTGTGGCTCACTGTGTCTCCAGCCTGTGCCCAACCCCTGTGCCTGCCCTCGGGGTGCAGTCAGCTATTGGAATTCTTGCCTGTGTTATCTTCTGTGGATTTTTTTTTCCTGTCATGTTCCCTGCAGTCCTGTGTAGAATGCTTCTCCCTACCTGTCCTCACTCTCTGCTATGTTTGAGACCTATTTTGAGTGAGGGCTGAAAAGCGGGGGACTAGGATGGCACTAGCAGAACTGACATCTGCTGTGCTCCACTGGATATTCCGTCCCTGCACAACAGACATGTGGACCTCTTGATGTGGCCATCAGCTGCCTCCTGTGTACCATACCTGGGCTGCACATCCTGAGCCTTTGCCTCGGGAGAAGGGAACCAGGTGGAAAGTGGTCCTCACTGACTGGCAGGCCGATGTCTTTCTTCCTCACTGGGGCGTAGAGCCCACAGAAGTCTGGTGCTACTCTGGCCGTCCAGGAGGCAGAACTGACTACAGGCCAGGGTCTGCAGCCTCACACGACCACCTTGGGCTGGGCTGGCTGGATCACTCCTCCTGAGGGCAGCCACACGGGCCAAACTTTGTCCTCATTTCCCATGGTTCTGATGGTGAGGGATGAGGATTTGAGGTGGGAGGGAGCAGTGGAAAGTTCTGTGTGAGGATCCCAGTCAACCTGGGACAGCTGGGAAGGCATGCTGGAGGGCCTGAGCTGGGTCTTAAAGAGTCAGGCATGCTCTAATGAAAAAGCAAAGCAGGCAGAAGCAGAGGAACTTGAGCACGGGCCTGCAAGGCTGGTACATCTTGATTGAGCTCAATGTTCCTGAGCTGTAATAGATGATAGGTGTAATAGATAGAGGGTGATAGAAAGAGGGACACAGAAAGAGGAACCTTAGCCCCTGTGGAGTAGTCAGAGGCACGGGACAGTCCTGGAGTTCTGCACAGCCAATGAGTTAGTTAAACGGTATCTGCACAGACGCCCCTTCCCCTGCAGCTTGGGATTGTTCCAGAGTGTAAGTGAGGGTGGTGGGCTCCTCACCACCGGCACACATCAGCCCTGCACCGCAGGACCATCCCTCGGGAGTGGTCACAGAGGCTTGCAGGGCTGGTGCCCAGGGACTAGGGGAAATGGAGCAGCAAGGAGAGGAGTGGGGCTGGCAGAGCCATCCACCCCCTAGTGCCTCACCTGCTGTCCCCAGTTCTTGGACTCCAGATGCTGCACTCTGGGCCTTTCTCGTGAAGCTCCCACTGCGGGGACCATACTGCTTGATGTGGACCCTGCATACCCTAACTCAACCCAAGGCACCTGCAGGACCCTTCAGAGCTCTGCTTTGGGTCACACACAGCAGCAGACCTCACACTCAGCCTCCTGTCTGCCCCGGCCCCACCTTGGTGTCTGCACGGTCCCCTCCTGTCTGTGGGCAGTGCGAGGCTGGGCTGGGCCATCCTGCCTCCGTGCTGGGGATCCAAGGCCAGCTGTGTATCCTGAGCATCAGTGGCTATGCCTTTGGCATGGATATGCCCCACCAGCAAGTCGCTGTGAGCTTGGTATGGCATGGGTGCCTGCATATGAGGCTATGACCTTCATTTCCCAGCAGAGCCTATACAAAGCGTCATGTGATGGCCTTGTGGGACATGGGTCCTTGGTAGGGAGCTGGGAGGACCAAGGGTTTCCCCACCCAGCATGCTACCAGTGAGTAACCTGGGCTCTTGCTCCTGCACATGCCCCACAGAGTGGCTCACTGGATCCTACTTTGTCCCTGACCTGGTCCTGGAGTCCTAGGTAGAGCCACATCCCTCTGGCATGAGATGTGATAATAGCTGCTGACCAGAATGGCCTTGGGTCTCTTGCTATCCTGTGTGTAGCTTCATGGTGGTGGGGGGATTGAGTCTTTCCATGGGTGTTTGGGTAGCAGATCCTTCAGGAGGAGCTGAGGTGGGGGGGCAAGATTGGGTGACCCTGCTCTGGGGAAGAAATCCTAGGGCTGGGAGCCATCATCTGACAGTGGAAACCGGGTCCTCCTGTGAGCTTGGTCAGGGGTCCCTGAATGCTTAATAGGCCTGATAGTCCCCCAAGGTTGTCATGGAAGTGGCTGGCTGCAGGTATGAGATGCTTCAGGCTGCTATGACAGATACCCAGACAAGGAATAGAGGACAACACAAATCTCTTCACTTGAGACTGGAAGTCTGAGACAGGGGCCACGGCAGTACGGGAGCCCCCAAGGCCTGTCTCCTTGATGCCTTCACATGGTTCTGTCCAAATGTCCCCTGTGTGACAATACTGGTCTCTGTGGATCAGGGTCCCCAGTGAGCTCATTTTAGCAAGATTACCTCTGTGAGGCCTCTGTCCCAAAGTGGAGTCACCCAGAGTGGCACTCAGGGTAGGACCTCAATATATGAAGGGACACTGCATCTCCCAGCTTAGCATCCTGGCATCTACAGGGCTCTTCCCCTTGGACGCTGGGCCTGGGCAGGAGTGTGTCTAGGTGGGTCTTACGGGCAGGAAGTGGCAAGCATTTCTCCAAAACCTAGAGTGAGCTCCCCACCCCCCAGCTCATAGCCTCACCCATCTCCTGGAGACCTTCCCACCTGTAAATGCAGCCTGAGACCAGAAAGGCTAAGCCTACTCTCGGCACCACCATGGCTTCCCTGTCCCTCACAGGATTCAGACGGTAGCATTTCATAGGAATGCACCCCTCACTTCCTTCAGACATTCCCTCCACATGACTCAGGAAGTCATAGACATGGCCGAGATATTTTCTTCAAGAGCTGGAAAGGTCAACCCATCAGCTGAGCCCTGTCCGGGCGGGGCCCTCTCTCTGCTCCCCAGGAAGGCAGGCTCTGTGTGAAGGGCATGGGCTGAGTGGATGAGGAACCATGGTGTGGGATGCTGACCACCTGCCTGAACCCGAGTTCCCTGTGTGCCAGAGTGAAGTCACCACAGATCAGCAGGCTGTGGAGCCCCGGGACTTTGCACATGGACCCCTTCCCTCTCTCTGACGTGGCTGCTGGGCCCCAGTGGCTGGTGCAGAGGTGGGGCTGTGGAGCCCTCATCAAAGCCTGCCTCTGCCCTGCCATATGTTCCCGCATGAGCATCTGGAGTCTTGAGACTGCTGTCACCACAGCACCACCTCTTCCCTTGAAGTCTGTAATGAGAGCTCCTGGGGTAGAGCGCAAGCTGCTGTGGAAGGGTGGGCACAGCAGAGGCCGGCCGTGAAGCGCATGCTTTGCTCCTGCCTTTCTTTCCTGCAGCTCTTGGGCTCCTTCTCCCCTGCAGCCTGGGGCCTTCATCTGCTCCTGAAGTTCCTGCTGCCCTATCCCAAAGGGCTACCTCCGTAGACCCTGGGGTGGTGGAGGGTAGACTTGGAGGAGAGGGGCCGACAAGCCCTCGGATCCTATAAAGGAGGCCCTTGCAGCCCAAACTCAGGATCCCAGGAAGGCAGATGCAGCTCACGTTGGGCAGAACATGGGCACACGCGGCATCTGAGGAGGAGCCTGGGGCAGGCAAGGCGCAAAAGGGAGGTCTGGGCAGAGGCTGTTGGAGTGCGCTGGGAGTCCTAGTGCACCAGTGCTTGCCACCACCCCACAGAGCAGGGCCAGCAAGGCTGCATGCTCAAGGTCACAGTCAGAAGCATGTGAGCATGGGCTGAAGCCGGGCCCATGGCCCATCCCCTTTCCCTTGCAGACGCTGTGCCCCACCGCTAGCATGGGGAGACCTTGCAAGAGGTCTACATAGCCTTCTGGGCCTGACCAACCCTGCACTCATCGGCCCTTCTGTGAGTAGGCAGTGGAGCAGTTGACGCAGGCCCTGTCACTGCTGTTCCAGTTTGGCCCTGGCTCCATGACTATCAGAATGGAGGCCTGCAGGCAGGTTATCCCTCTGTGAGGTCGCCTCACCTGCAGACTGGGGTTGCTATGGGACCTGCCTCTCATTTGCTGAGTTGGTGCTTAGGAGAGGATGCAGTCTTGCAGTGGAGACAAAGCTAGGTAAGCAACTGTCATGGAGCCCAGAGGACTCAAGGTTTGCAGTGGCATCTTCAAAGGCCAAATGGCCCCGGGGGAATTGTCCTGGGTACTGAAATGATCCTTGCTCAGAGCTCTTTTCCCTGTCCCCTGATATAGAACCTTGTGCCTATCAGGAGGGCTGGGGGGATGGGGTTCTGGGGACCACCCCCACCTGTGAGCACCTCAAGGGCCATGTCTGGCTCACCTTGACTATGGCATGACTTCGTGACAACATCTGAGGGCAGAGCCTCAGCCTCAGCCTCAGCACATGCCATGTGTGGAGCCCAGAGGGGAACCTCGCACCTCTGAGTCCCACTGTGTTGGCCTAAGCAGGGCCTCACCAGGCAGGGAAGAAGGCTGGTTCATTCGGGGCTACCAAGTGGGTGCAGTGACACTGAGGTGGCTCGAGGGTATTAAACTAGGGGTTCACTCTCTGTTGAATGTCCAGCAGCACCAGACTCCACCCAGAGAAGAAACTGGACCGTTAACCCAAAACTCATGGTAGAAGGCACCACCCCCAAACCCAAGTCCAATTGTGTCTTCTCCAGTAGGGGCACTAGGTGTCACACTCTGGTGCTCTGTCCCCACCAATGTCTTCCTCACCCTACAGATCTGCTTTCTTCCAAGCTCCCTTTTGTAGCCACTTAGAGGAAAGAGGGAGAGAGGAGAGTGGTAGGTGGGTGGGTTGGGAAGTAGGTGGTGGGGCTTGATGGATGCCTTCAGTGATGGGTGGAAGACACATGAGCAACCTCTGTATCCACCTGATGACTCCAGTGGGAACCCTGGGAAACTGGCCCTTGATGTCTTCCACTTCCCTCACATATTGCGTCCTCCAGGATCTGAGGACGAAAGCTGAGCCTGACTCCACCCCTGGCAGCCTCTCTTACATGCTCTGCTGTAGATCTCTGTTCTCCTCACACAGTAACGGACTTCCTGCCTTCTCTTTCCTACCAACCCTCCAACTTGGCTTCCCTGTGCTTCTCCACTTACACAGTCTTGAACATGTCTTCTCTGATGTGACTGTCAGTCCAAGCTCAAAATCTATCATCCTGATGGCAAGAGTACTCATGGAAGTGGTGATTGTCCTGTACTAGGTTGATTTATCTCCCTAAAAGATGTGTCCAGGCCCTATCTCCACCATCTGTGAGCATGACTTCTTCAGGAATACGGTCTTTCCGTGGCCGTTGTCCTCATGAGGTGAGGAGATGCACAGACACAGAAGAGAGGCCAAGCGCAGAGAGATCAGCAACTGGGGTGATGGCCCCACAGGATGAGGAGGACCTGAGATGCTGGAGCTGGCAGTGGCATGCAGGAACCACCCCTGGAGCTCCTGAGAGAGGGCTGCCTGTGGATGCCTTGGTCTCAGATTTCTGGCCCCCAGGATTGGATTGAGAGAATACTTCTCTGCCTCCTTAAGCCCCCCATCTGTGGCAATTTGTTACAGCAGTCACAGTGACTACTGCATGATGGCCCAAGATGTGCATGTTACCACATGTACCTGTCCCCTCCCAGGGGACAGGAAGGATGCCGAGGCCCAGGGAGGCGTGCGGTGATTTGCAGGGAGGTGTACAGTGCTTGGCTGGCCTGATGCCTAGGAGGAGATATGACCACAGGTGTAGGGAGAGCACCCTGATCAACCACAGGAGGGTGTGCTAGCTCCTGACCACATGTGGGTTCACCTGTGGGTGCCACAGGTGCAGAAGAAGCATGGTGCAGGACCTAAAATGGGAATTCTTGGAGCCCTAGTGCCTGCCGTGGGAGTGGGGAGGCCCTGTCCCAGCAATGTGGGTCCCAGAGATAGGATGTGAACGGGAAGTGGATGGGGGGTGGGCAGGGACTGAGGTTTCACTGGTGACCAGAGGATAGAGTATCATGACT
>PVKN010018521.1:0-16904 GCA_004027915.1 Capromys pilorides
CTGGGTCGAAGGAATTTCCATGCTGGGTGTGGTGCCTTATGTCTGTAACCCCAGTACTTAGGAAGCTGAAGCTAGAGGCTTATCGTGAGTTCAAGGCCAGCCTGAGCTACATGTGAGACCCTTTCTCAGAAAAGAGACTCTTAGAATAGGGTGAAGAGCTTAAACATGATGTTTTCTGGAGTTGACTTGATATGATTTTGTATCAACAACTAAAACTGAAAGCATCCTGTAACATTTTTAGGTAAACAAGCCCTTGTGGTACATGAAAACAGGGAAAATTCCAGATATATGAAACTTTTACTGATACAAAATTCATGTGCTGAGCTTTCTTTTTGTCTCTTAACTTGCAAGTGACCAATGATCCAGTGATTTGCCTCTTTGACCCAGGTATAGAGAGAGATGAGGAGGGGTGGCTGAGCTGATCTGAGCTGGGGTCTGACCTGAATGGAAATTAAATTGGAGGGTTACGGAATAGATGTGAGTAAAGCCCGAGGACTGCAGCAGGAAGCTCTGAAGATTTCCTAGCTAAGAAGAAAACCAAATAAAGAAATGTAGGAGTTAAACTGCTGATATATGTAGATAAGCTTTTTCTTTCTAACAAGAAAATAAAGTATCCCTGTTACCCAACTGACACAGTGATTACATTACATACACGGTGAGATTTTTCACCCTATGCAATCCCAGAGGACTAGAAAGAGACCAATAGGCAGAATATAATGGTGATAGATTATGACTTGGCGAAAGAAGGAATTCTCCTGATTAAAGGGATTCGTGGCTTTGGCTTCCAGGAGCTGGCAAGTCCTGAAGGTCAGTCGGCTTGTACAGAACACGCTGAGCCACTGCAACAGAGGGCTGGGATAGAGAACTTTCTGGAGACCATTTGGCCCCTACAATCAAGCAGTCTGTGAAAAGCCAGCCCAGAATCCACAAAGGCACCCATGCCTTGGGATTTGCTGAGGGCAGAACGTAACTAGACCAAATTGTAACCGTCTTCCTTAAATGCTCTTATTAGAGAGGACCTGAACATATATTTGCTTCCAACTAAGATTTCTTCTGAAGTCTCAGACTTGCTGAGTTGAAGCCTGTTGGGATGAAGGGTGGATCTGATCTATTATGGCTATTATTAAGGCAGTATAACATAGCTTGAGTACTTTTTCAATAGGCTCAAACATTTGCTGTGGGGTAGGTCATCATAACGGAAGTTAAAATTGTTCCAATCTAAAATAGTGCATAGCCAGGGATGTAGTTCAGTGGCACAGGGCCGGACTGACAAGTGTGAGGCCGAGTTTAATTCTCAGTGTTTAAAATAAAATAAAGTAGTGCCTAAAAGTAGAAAGAGAAGTGGTAGAAAGCCGGCGAGATAGCTCAGTGGACTAAGCTTTGGCAAGCATGGGAACCAGGGTTCGATCCTCAGTCCCGAAAGCTGTGTGGCTCAACCCCACTAGCCCACCCCCACGAGGGTGGGGTGGGAGTGGGGTGGGTGCTGAGCTGTCAACTGAGTCTGGGTGTAGTGGTACAACCCTGTAATCCCAGCCTCTGGGGAGACTGGAAACAGGGGAGTCACTACAAGTCCAAGCTGCATAGTGAGACCCTGTACCAAACATATAAATGAAAAGAAAAAAGAAAAACAACAACAACAACAAAAAACCAAGAAAGTGGTGGGGAAAAATGGAACTAATCCATATATGCAAACTCTTTGTCAATTGAAGAAACTTAATTGTTCTCCTTTTGTTTAGACATCTGCCTCTAAACCAGAACCTTAATTAATTAATTTATTTATTAATTATTTATTTATCTATTTATTGTCTTTTTGAGACAGGGTCTCACTATGCAGTTCACGCTGGCCTTGAGCTCACTTTTATAGTCCAGGCTGGTCTCAAACTCACATGGATCCTCCTGCCTCAGCCTCCCAAGTACTGGGATTACAGCACCACCACGCCTGGCTCCCAGAACCCTAATTTATTTGCTATCTGTTAAAACAATCAACCTGAAACTTACCTTTGGAATACTTCTAGTTACCGTCAGAGCTGGGCTTGCTTTCAAAACTGAAGATACTTGGACTGACAGGAAATGAGTTTCTTTCTTTCCCAGAGGAAATATTTTCTTTAGCATCTCTGGAGAAATTATACATCGGGCAAGACCAGGGATCCAAGCTTTCCTATGTTCCAGAACAGATTGGGAAACTGCAGGTAAGCCTCCCCCCATGGGGCTCATGCCACTGGCCCCTAAGTTGACTGGCACTGAGGCGGCATGATGCGCCCTTGCAGGCCGACTGTGGAGCCCTGCATGCAAGGGTTTCATTTATATACAGTTGTCATTACATTTTGAAGCTTCTATTACCATTGAACGGTATCACAACACTTTATTATGATTGCTATGGGTTTGTTTGTAGTCCTGGCATTGAGCCCAGGATCTTTTTGTTTGTTCATTTCATTTTTTGAGTAGGTTCTTGCTATGCAGTTAAGGCTGGGCTTGATCTTATTATGTAGCCCAGGTTGGCTTTGAACTCACAGCAATCCTCCTGCCTCATCCTCCAGAGTGCGGTGCTTACAGTCATGCACCACCACATCCGGCCTGAACCCAAGACCTCTTACATGATAAGCAAGTGCTCTACTCTTAAGCTACATCCCCAGCCATTTTTTAAAAAAATAAATCTTTTTTTTTTTCCGTTCCAGAACCAGGGATTGAACTCAGGTCCCTGTGCTTGCCAGGCAAGCACTTATTCTACTGAGCTATCTCCCCAGCCCCAAATATTTATTTATTTATTTGTTTATTTATTTTTATGGCCGGCTCAGCCTGCCCTGGGGGTGGGGCTGGCACAGCATGTGGGGCCAGGGATCGAACCGTGGTCCCTGGGGTTGCCTAAGCTTGCTTAAGCAGGCACTTTAGACCACTGAGCCATCTCGCCAGCCCCTTAAAAAAATAAATCTTGAATCCTTTTTAATCTTTATTTTGAGATACGATCTTATTAAATTGCTGGGTTTAAACTCGTGATCCTCTGCCTCATCATCTTCCCAAGCAGCTGCCCATCCAGTGGCGATTGCTGCTGGATATGCCATACCGTACTTTTTTCCACTGTGTGCCCATGATTCCCCACAGTGGGCCTAGAGACCTCCCTGCCTGCTTGGAGGTGGGCACATCCGGTTGCGCCAGGTTCAGGCTGATGAGGAACCCACAGTACTGTGCTGAATTATAGCAAAGCAACAAGGAAAGTTCCTTCAACAAAGCCTTCCACTGTAGGGTGTGTCATCTTCTTATATGCATTACTTAGAGAACTCTTCATTTTTTCCTGTTCTGTTAGGGTGCTCTTGATAATGCTAGAGCAGATATGGGCTATTACACCGTTCCCAGCCATAGAGCCACACAGTGGCATGGCCAGCGCAGGCAATTCTCGACATGACCTAGAGAGCTTATTCCTAACTGTCCCTTGGCCCTAGGCCCACAGGAAGCCTTCCATTCTCTTGTCCCATGCCCATGTCCCACCAGATCTTAGGGTGAAGTACAAATGTTACACTTTTGCCCCAATAGATACATTTTAACCATTGTCTGTGTATTTTGGCCACTTCTGGGTAGATACGATGTTAGATTATAGATGATGCTGGCCTAATAGTTAAGCCATTATAGTTCTGTGGCAACTGCCACACAAAACCGGCTTTTAAAAGGAAGCAAATGGTAAATGCTGTTAAGTAATCCAAATTATTCTTTCATGAAGTTCTAGTAGAACAAAATTACTATGTTCTCTTTTCCCTGAATGAATGGAAACCAAATCTAATGGTTTTATTAAAACATAATTTCATTCCTTGGTTAGGGTCCTTCAGACATGTTTACCCTTCTATCTTAATGCATGACTTGCCCATGCAAGTTATTACAATTCGTTTACCAAGATAGGGATTGTTATGGTGTACTGTCATGTTATTTTTTTCAGAGTCTTAAAGAGCTGCATATAGAGAAGAACAGTCTGGAGTACCTGCCTGCAGCCTTGGGGTCCATGCCTAAGCTGGAGGTCCTTGATTGCCGGCACAATTTACTCAAGCAGCTCCCAGATGAAATTTGCAAAGCACGAGGTGAGGAAGTTTGGTGGATTCACAGCTTAGTTGAGTGTAAGCCTAGCTTCTGTGATGAGTGGATATCTTGCCTTACTAAGGACTTTTCTCAATATTTGGAGAGCTGAGCCTTGTCCCATCCCCTGCTTGCAGGGCTCAAAAGTGACATGAAGGAGGCAATTTTGCCCTTATTAGTAATGCAAAGAGTCTGGCAAAGATACGTTATAATTTCAGTTGAAAAGAAAAGAGAGGTAAATAGCAACCGCTAACACAACTAGCAAACATTCACGCTTGCATTGTACCCATCATCAGCAACTGTCTGCTGAGTACATACTGCTAATACATGTTGGAATTTAGAGTCGTTGTCCAGCAATAAAGTCTCACTTAGGTCACTAAGTCACTTGAATTAAAGGACAAGTATTCGTGTGGGGTGGTGACATCACAAGGAGGACTTAAAGAGCTGTGTTATTGACTTGGAAGTCATATATGATTTCTATATAAGCACCAAAGCACTTTCCACTAGAAAAATCATTTCCTGTATATCCATCAAGCAGTCTGTCCATCCATCCATCTGTCCATCTATCCATCCATCCATCCATCCATCCATCCATCCATCCATCCATCCATCCATCTCTCCATCCATCCATCCATCTCTCCATCCATCCATCTGTCCATCCATCCATCCATCCATCCATTCATCCATCCATCCATCCCTCCCTCCCTCCCTCCCTCCCTTCCTCCACCCCATGTAGTAAACTTTGCTGAGCACTTCCTGGAGCCAAATGCAAGTTTCTGCCACAATGTGCTGAATCTCCAGGTTTATTAACATGTTTTCAAACGGTGACTACTACTCAGTGAAAAGAAGATGACAAAGTACAAGAGTAGGGGCTGCCAGCCATGTGCAGGAAGTGGGACGCAGCTATCCCAAGTCATGCTCCTGGGCATGCATTCTTATCCTGTCCTTGGTCCCTAGAGGAGCGAAACATTCTCAGCATTTTTCAGTACTGACAATTTTCCTAATGTTTGTTTATGCTGTCACCAACAGCATTCTCGAACAAGGAAAAGGGAAGTATGTTTATTAAAAATAAATACAATCGTCTCTGATAACAACAAGAAATTATTTCAGAGCACAAAGACATCAATATACACTGTAACAATACATACACATTTTGTTAAAAAAAATCAAAGACTCATGAAGTCATTTTTTTTTTGAACTTTAAAAATATGCATATTTTGGCTTTCTCCTGCTGGAGAAGTGCCTACAAATACATTCGCTTAGACCCATCAACTTTGGTATTGTCCTAAAGAATAGAGCTTGGTTGGCCTCAGATGTCCTTTGTTACATGGCACGGTAAATAACAAATATTTCAAGAGTTGGACTAAAGAATGCATGTTGTACTTTTGCCTGTTGTTTTGTTTTGCAGTAATGAGGGCTGAGCCCAGGGTTCTCCCGCTGAGCTACACTCCCCTCCCCCAGCCTTCTCTGTTTTTTATTTTGAGACAGGGCCTTGCTAAGTTGCTAAATTGGTCAAGTGGGCTTGAATTAGCGGTTCTGTTGTGTCACACTTCCACAGTTCTGGCATTACAAGTGGACGCCACCATATCAGCTGCTTTGGAAAAAATGCATATAATCTGTATTATGTTCCCCAAATACCAGTTTCAAGACAAAATTTCCTATATTTATTTTATCTTTTGGTCAATCAACTACGGAAAGTAGCTGAGTGTGTAAACCATTCACCACTTCTTATGATTTAAATGTAACTTTGCTTCCTCCCTCCTTAACACCAGGTACTTCTGCCCTTGATCTCTGTATCCTTGATAGATGAAAACACTGCATTTCAGTGTTTATGTTTTGTCTTTGGATAATGTTGAGTATCTCCTTGACACTTAAAAGCCACTTTTATTTCTCTTTCAGTGAATTCCTTAACGTAGTTCCTTCTGCTTGCAATACAGACTCAGATCATGCTATATGATACCACTTCGATATTGTTTTGTTTTTTGTAATAGAGTCTCACAATGTCTGGCCTTAAACTCCGGCCTCTGCCTTCAGATTACATGCTGGGATTACGGCAGATACCACCAAGCCTGGCAATACCACTTTCACTCATAAAGTTTTATGTACATGTATCTCTAAGCCAGCCTCTGTAACTTCTTACTGGAACCTAATTATAGTAGTGCCTTGTGATAATTAAGATGTGGAGAGGTTGGTGAGGAAGAGAGCATTATTTTTATACATTTTTCTTTTTTAAATTTGGTACAGGGTCTTGCTACACAGCTCAGACTTGTAGTGATCCTCCTGTCTCAGCCTCCCCAGCACTGGGATTGCAGGTGTGCAGCACCACACCCAGTTTCAGTGCTTGGCCCAGTGCCAGGCCGGCATAGCATGTGATACCGGGGATGGAACCTAGGTCCTTGCGCTTGCCAGGCAGGCGCATCGACTGCTGAGGTATCTCTCAGCCCTTATTTTTATACTTGATTGCTGTTTTGGAACACACACATTTTCACTTGTATTAAGCTATTTAAAAAATAATAATTTGCTGTTCGCTTGAGAGTGATAGGACTGGTGAGGCAGGTACCACTCATTCCCCAGCCTCAGGGGCCAGGGTGTTACACTGATGTACGCAAGGCTGCAGCAATAACGGGGATTAGCAAGGCTCATAGGAAACTGGAGGGTCCCACCCAAAGGCTTTCAGAGTCAGTGTTTTCAGTGCAGTGTTGATCTAAGGGACAGGCCTGAGAGTGATGTTTGCCAGTGTTGCTGCTAGCTAGCCACTATTGCTGTTTGGGCACACATTGCTGTTGTGTTTATGATGAGGAAGAGCAGCCATAGAGAGAAACGTTTTATTAGATGCTACAAAAAGCTCTACGGTCTCTGGTGCACACTTCCTCTCATTCTTGCTATAAATGCAGAGGTGGACCCCTTGGGTACACGGGCAGGGCTAGTCATTATTGCTTATTTCCAAAAGAAATTCATCATTTGAAACAAAAATCCTCCCAGGTCTGAGAGAATTGCTGCTGGACCACAACTTGCTCACACGTCTTCCAGAGGACTTGGACAGCCTGGAGAATCTTCAGGTTCTGACACTGATGAATAACCCCATGGAAGCCCTGCCAGTGGAAGTATGTGCAGAAGGCATTGAGGCCATGTGGAGATACCTGAAGAAGAGCAGAAACGAGAGAATAAAGGCAACGAAGGTGAAGCCAGCGGGCATCCTGTTAATAGTCGCAGCTGCTCCCAAAGTGGTCTACTTTTAAACACATTAGATTCTTCTCCGGGCCTGCAGCTAGTCCCTCCGGAGAGCATATTTACTCTTATAACCCCAGACCTAAGGGAGGGAATTTAAAAATTTTGACTTTAGGATTTTTTCCTTTATGTCTCTTATCTCTTTGTCAAGTAAGAAACCACAGATAGCTGGCCAGATAGCTCAGCGGACTGAAGCACCTGCTTAGGCAGGATCAAGGACCAGTTTGATTCTGGATACCACCCTTGGGGTGTGCTGAGACTAACTGAGACTGGGCGTGGTGTCACGCACCTGTAATCCAGCGCTTGGGAGGCTGAAAACAGGAATATCACTACGAGTCCCATCTATGTAGTGAGACCCTGTACTAAATACATTAAAAAAAAAAAAAAAAAAAAAAAGAAGAAGAATTCACAACTAGACAAAAGAAACCAAAACATCAAATTCTAAGGCAATCTAAAATTCTTAGATTATATCCCTGGTGTGAAGAGACTTCTGTTGACAAAGGCATAAGAAAAGACTGAAAAATTAGAAAGGAAAATGTTTCCCAGAAGTCTTGAGACCTAGTCTTGAGTCTAATTGGGAGCAGAGAGCGAAGAGCTTTGCAATTCACGTTCTTGCCCGCCCATTCCACGAGGTGCCCTAGGCCACGCATCCACTGCAGTTGCTGTGCCTCGCGGGTCCAGCTTCCTGTCATCTCAGGCCTGCGTGCTGCCTCAGTTCCTAGGATCCCTGCTTCCCTGCCTGTTTCCCCTGCAGTCTTGCTCCTTGGCACCAGTCACATGAAGGCTATTGAAACAGGTCAGATCTTAACCATTGCTCAAATCACTGCTTCTCCACTTTACTGGGAATAGAATCAAAGTCTTTGATCGGGGAGACTCTTTATCAATGACTCCACCTCATCATACTCAACACTGTCCTTTTAGCATTAAATATCTTGTGCTACCTCCTTTCCTCTTCTAAAGATTGTAAAACAAATCCTATGGCACACACTTGTAATCTCAGCTACTCAGGATTCTAAGGCAGAAGGACTGCAAGTTTGAGGCCAGCCTGGGAAATTTAGCAAGACCCTATCTCAAAATATAAAATTAAAAAGGGCTAGGGATGTAACTCAATGTGAAGGCTAGACTCAAGCCTCAGCACTGCCAAAATTTTTTTTATAGATTCTATAACCTACAAAGCACATCTTTTAATAGAAAAATACCAAGCTACAACATAAAGAGGGAAGTAATTCATGTGAAACAGATCTATTTCAATAGACATGTACTCAAGAATGGCTGTTAGAATAATCAAAGTCCTATTTTTCATTGGTTTCTTTATGAAAAGTATTTTGAAAGCCTCTTGGGTCAGCGAGATGATTCAGTGGTCTAAAGTGCCTGCTTAGGCAACCACAGGGACCACAATTCACTCCCCGGCACCACATGCTGTGCCAGCCCCACTCCCAGGGCAGGTTGAGCCAGCCATAATAGAAAGAAAAAAGAAAGAAAGAAAGACAGACAGACAGAAAGAAGGAAAAAAAGAAGGAAAGAAAGAAAGAAAGAAAGCCCCTTTACTCCTTTGCACTGTTTAAAACTTTTTCCATAATGTTGAAATCATGGGATGGGACCAAGAGACAGACAGGTAGAGAGGAAAGGAGAGGTAAAAAGGATTAAGAGGTGCTACAAACATGGACCAACTCCCTTCAATGAATGTAGAGTACTGCAAGCATGCGCTTATGAAAATATAAAGTAAAATGAAATACAAAGGATGTGATTTCTGGTGTACTTTCAGCATTGGCATTTTTAAATAGAGCTATGAGATAAATATTTTAAATGATGTATACCTAGTGGAAGTTCTTTTTTAAAAAAAATTTATGCATTTGGTACAGAGTCTCACTATGCAGCTTGGACCCATAGTGATCCTCCTGTTTCAGCTTCCTCAAAGCTAGAATTTCAGGCGTGTGCCTCCACCTGGTTTTGGTGGCCTGCTTGGCATGTCTGGGCCAGGGCTGGCATGGCATACAGTACTGGGGATCAAACCTGGGTCCTTGCGCTTGCCAGGCAGGCTGCTGAGCTATCTCCATGGCCCTGGAAGTTCTTTTTGATAGATTGAAGTTTTGTCTTTTTTCTTCTTGAACGTGCATTTCCTTTATACTTGTCCTCCAAATTGATACTAGAGTTACACCTGTATCTTATTTTCATTCTTTTCTGAATTTTCCCCCCTGAAGTGCTGGGGATCAAACCCAGGTGTTACACACACAGGGGCTCTGGCCCAGAACTATACCTACAGCCATTTATACATCACCCTTTTGCATTTCTAGGCAACAAAATATATTAGTTCTGCTTTACAATTTTAATTTTTATGTAACAATAACTTTCTAATATTCTAGGTTATTACGTTACAATTGTTAGTAGTATAAAACCATCCCGAATAACATGACAAGTTTGGATGATTATTTGACATTAGAATTATTTAGAAAGACATTCTCAAGTAAAAGGTTTTTTTTCACTTAGTATACAAATCCATGCATAAATGTTACTGCTTACTAGATCAAGACAGGTTTTTGTTGGAGCCTGTATTTTTCATTTTACCAATGAGAATCCTCAGAAAATGTGTTCTCATACATGAGTTGATGAGAATGAGAGATGCTTTTTATGCCTATAATATTTGCCTTAGCTAATAATGCCTCACACATTTCTTCCAGATCTAAGTTCCCCTAAATCAGATAACAGATCTTAGCCGACACATTAGCTGTTCTCTTTCTTGAAAGCAGAGCTAAAGGCCACCTGACTTGCGAGAGGACTGGTCACTCAGTCTTAAGTCATTGGTTTTCTCAACATCAACATGGACATTTGAGTTGTCACTGTTCTGGGTGTTCGCAGAGAGTTTTGAAGGGCAGAGCAAGGCACACCAGTAAGACTCACACTGAGGGCCACAAGGTTTGTCTGTCCTGTGCACGTGTCAGAGGGCCAGTTGTGGAGGTGGATCTTAGGAACTTGTGTGGAAGTCGAACTCAGGAAACGGATCACCTTCTAACTATCCTGCCCTGCACACCTTCAGAAAGGCTTTGGGACTAGAGTATCCCTCACACACCAGGAAGACAACAAAAAGCCCTGTAAACTTCCAAAACGCCTCTAGAGGGCATTGTTCCCTGGATAATCATTAATCACTTCACTGTTCTGGAGGTGCATCTTCCTTTCTCTCTTTAGTCACAAACTTGAACCTAGGAGTTCTTTTAAGCCCCAAGTATGGCCTCCTCAGAACCTTCCCTCAAAACCTTCCCTCTCCTAGAGGTGCTTCCCTCAGATACAGGCAAGATTCTGGCCATCACTTCATTCTATCTCTGCTCAAATGTCCTTTTAAAAAAATTATTTGTTTAATACAGGGTCTTACTAAGTAGCTCAGACTAGTAGTGATCCTTATGTCTCAGCCTCCCTAGTGCTGGAATTATAGGCATGCATCACCACAGCCAGTTTTGGTGACCAGTGCCCAGGCCAGTGTGGCGCACAGTACTGGAGATTGAACTCTAATCTTTGTGCTTGCCTGGCAGGCACTTGGACAACTGAGCTATCTCCCCAGCCCCAAATATCCTCTTAATGGAGAGTTCTTCTCATACCTACTTTATACAAAGAGTAACCTCTTTACCAATTAATCAACAGATATTGAGTTTATTGAGTTATTATAGAGTTTTGGTTATATCCCAGATACTAGAGATATTAGTGTGTATGGGGGGAGAAATATTTCTGTCTTCATGTTGCTTAAAAGCTTGTGTGTGTGTGTGTGTGTGTGTGTGTGTGTGTGTGAATAAAAACATTGGATATCAAAGCAAAATTAGACAATGTTACAAAGTGATAAATGTTCCTGGGAAACCAAGAGTTCAGCTAAAGGGAACTGAATTTGTCAGTAGTGTGTATGTAGACAGGGGAAGGGGTTGATTTACATGAGATGGTCAGGTAGGTCTCACCAGAAAGATGGCTGTCTTGGTCAGCTTGGCCGGGCAGAACAAATGCCATGAAATGTGTGGCCTAAAGGATGAAATTTATTTTCTTATAGTTGTGGAGGCTAGAGGTCTGTGGTCAGGGTTCCAGCATGGCCATATTCTTCTGGTGAGGGCCTTCACCCTGGGTTTGGGTTAACTGCCTCCTCACTGTGTCCTCACAGAGGTGGGCAGGACAAGTTCTGTAGTGTCTCTTATAAGGGCAACAGTATCCTCAGCACCCCAACTTCATGGCCTCACCTAAGCCTAATTATCCCCTAATTAAGCCCCAAGGTCACATCTCCAAATGCCATTATTGCACTGGAGGTTAGGGCTTCGACATACGAAGGTAAGGAGATATGTGCACACCATGAAGTGACAGCTGAGCAAACACCAGGAGGGGTGAGCCATCCGAATATGGGACGGGGGTGTGAGGCAGAGAAGCAGGGCATGCAAAGCCCTGAGTTGGGAGTGACCCCAGTGGCCCTGAGCAGGAAGAAGACCTACATGGCTGCAGCAGGGCGAGCGAGGGGGACAGTAGTTAGGGGGTTCAGGAGGTCAGAGGAGGAGCAGATCTGATAGAGCTTTAATTCACTGTAAAGATTTCAGCCTTAATCCTGAGAGAAAGGGAGGCCACGGGGAAATTCCAAGTGAAGTCTATTCCTACAGGAGGTTCCCAAAGCAAGGGCAAGGAACAGAATCCAGGAAACAGGGGCTGCTTTTAGGGAGAGGCTCAGACTGGCTGATTGAGAAAGATAGAAAATAAGATTTGGAGTTCTAATCACACCCCATTCTCTACATCTTTAAGACATCATAGTACAAAAAAATTAACTGTTTCATTTATCACTGCTTTAGTTTATTTTATGTTGTTGCAACAGAATATCTGAGACCAAGTGATTCAGAGAATAAAGGTTTACTTTGGCTACTGGTTCTCAAGGCTTGAGAGTTAGCTTGAGGTGTTTGGCAAGGATATTGTGCATGGTGGCAGGTGAAAGGGAAAACGAGAAAGTACAAAGAGGAAGGCCAAAGGGCTTTACTTTATATCTGCTGGCTTTTGCTAGAACTGATCTAGACCCAAGAGAGTATGAACACACTCCTGAGAAAATAACCCACTCTCATGAGCGCAGCATTCGCTCCCCCGACCCTAGTGCTTCCTAAAGTTCCTGCCACCAGTCAAGACCTTCACACTGAGAGTCAAGTTTTGACCTGAGTTTCAGAGCAGACAAGCTATACTCAAGCCACAACAGTGAGGACACCAGATGATACTGACTTTGGGTTTATCTTATTTTCAGATTCAGGCATGGTGGCGTGGAATCATGGTACGGAAAGGATTGGGAAAATATGAAGAAC
Source organism: Capromys pilorides (assembly GCA_004027915.1). Lineage (NCBI taxonomy): Eukaryota > Metazoa > Chordata > Mammalia > Rodentia > Capromyidae > Capromys > Capromys pilorides. The sequence goes on from PVKN010018521.1 coordinate 12,588, forward strand.
TACAAAAAGCACGAAAAAAAGGAAAGACCTCTCCAAAGGATAAGAAAGGAAAGAAGGATGAAAAACAAAAACCTGGACAGGGAAATAAATGATTCTGTAAATCAATGAGTTGAAGCCATGAGGCCTAATAGATTTCAAGAAGGCAAAATGTCAGGAATTAGATGCTTTCCACACTAAAACTATTTACAGAATTGTATGGTCTTTTATTTTCTTTTTTTCCCCCTATTTTATTTTTTGTTAGTACATGTTTGGGTTGCATAATATTTGCATCCCTTGTGGGGGTTTGGCATATGCATATAATGCAATTCAGTTGCTTCTCAACTCCTTCACTTTCCTTCTTCCCCTTCACCATCTCTTATTTATTTATTTATTTATTTATTTATCTATTTAAATTTATCTTGTACACAGTCTCACTAGGCAGCTCAGAATCGTAGTGATCCTCCTGCTTTCAGCCTTCCCACGGCTGGGATTATAGGCATGTACCACCATGCCCGGAATTGGTGGCCAGCTCAGCAAGCCTGGGGGCAGGGCCGGGTATGTGGTGCTGGGGATAGAACCCAGGTCCCTGTGCTTCTCTAAACAGGTGCTCAGTCTGCTGAGCTATCTCACCATCCCCTTCCTGCTCGAACGAAAAATCAATCCTCCTACTCCTTAGCATCTATATTTTATTTTGATCTTTGTTTATAATTTGGGTTTCTTATGTGTCTGATTCATTTCACTTAGCATTATAATCTCAAGCAGCACCATTTATTCTTTATGGAAGAGTAGTACAACCTTGTGTATAAATACCACATTTTTTTATCCACTCATCTTTTGATGGACATTTACAGGGCTTTTAAGAGTTAGCTCTTACAAATTGGGCTGTATGAATGTGAGTATTCATCTATCAATGTAATAAAGATGTTAACTCTCTTGTCACTATGTCTAGAAGAGGAATTGCTGGGTGAAATGAAATTTCTAGTTATATTATTTTTAATAATAAAAGATTCTTTACTGAAATATTTGTGAATAGAATTATTGACACCGGGGAATTCCTCAAAGTAATATGGGAGAGTATAAGGGAGAGAGGTACAAATGAATAAGATTGTCTACAAATTGACTGTTGTATAGGAAGGTGATGGGTATACGTGGGTTAATTATGCTATCCTGTCTACTTTAATTTTTTTTTTTTTTGATACAGGGTCTCACTATGCAGCTCTGACTCATAGTGATCCTCCTGTTTCCTGCCTCCCAAGTGCAGGGCTTACAGGCACGTGCCACCACGCCTGGACTCTTATCACCAATTCAGCATGCCTGAGAGTGGGGCCGACATGGCAGGTGGGGACAGGAATCAAACCCTGGCCCCTGCACTTTCCTAAGCAAGTGCTTAGTCCACTGATCTATACCACCAGCCCTTGATTTTTTTTATTTTGAAAAACTCATAAATTTATAGGAAGTTTCTGTTGTGATCAAGGGTTTAAGGGAATAGATTTAATAGAGGATACATAATTTATACGATTGCTTTATAAGATTCACCAGAAAGTCAAAAGCAGAAGAGTGCAAGAGATCTATCCCAAGAATTTAGCTGAGGGCTTGAATTCTCATAGCAATGTTCGGCATGAGTTTAGCTGAAGACCTAGAGCTCATGGCAATGTCCTCCGTGAGTCCAGCTGGAGGCCGAGAGCCCATGACAGTGCCTCAAGGATCTCAACTGGGAAGGTCTACCTTAAGGCCTCCAAAGGTCAGCAGTGGAAGCTAGAAAGTCTGTGCCATCACGCTGAGGGATCTGCACTGGAGCCAGGAAGCTCAAGGTGGGGGCCGGGGCTCCCCCCAAAAGCCATCCTCAATGACAGTGAGGACCCAAGTTCTGCCAACAATGAAAACAGGTGAGTTCATATTAGGAAAACCAGTGTGACAAGCTTCTCAGGAAAATCAACAGCATGCCATCTTCCCCTCCAGTTCTGGTTTTATGCTGTTGGCAGTGATCCTTAGGTGGGCCTTCCCCATCCAGAACCATGCTGATTCAGTTCAGCTGGGTGGTATCAGTTGACTATTTATTCCCCACATTCACTGTTGTTAATCTACCGCAGTTCCTAAGAAGTAATACGGCTCAGCCCGAGCACCTGACACCCTCCATTGGTGGTGGTTTCTTCAATAATCATAGTGCAGTAATAAAACCAGAAAAGTGACAGTGATGCAATCAACAAAGTACTCAGATTTGACCAGTTAAGTGTGTGTGTATGTGTGTGTGTGTGTGTGTGTTTCAATGTAACTTACTATTTTGTGGTCATATCTACCACTACACATGTTCAATTTTTCATCTCTGCAGTGCAATAATCTCATATAAATGAAGTCACACAATATGGGATTGGGATTGGCTTTTTTCTACTTAGCATAATTCACTTTATTTTATTCCAAGTTGTTGCATATCCTTAGCTTATTCCTCTTTATTTTTAAGTACATTGCATAGTCTCACAGTTTATTTAAGCATTCACTCATTTAAGGATATAGAGCTGTTTCCAGTTTTTGGCTATTGCAGATAAACTGTGAATATTCACGCATAGTCTTTGCATAATCATAGAAGTTTATGTGGGAATGACTGAAGAAAAGAATACCAACCTCTTCAACTAAGACAACCATTTCTACAACCTTTAAAACCATGTCATCCTGATAGCTTTTTCTTTTGGAGTAGGACTGATTTTAAATGTATGTGTCTTTTAAGAAATGCTTGCAATCCTAAATGACTGATGCTGGAAAGCAAAATTACTCCAATGCTGCTTCTCCAAAAGGTAATATAAAACTGGCAGTGACCTGGGCATACTGGCACATGCCTATAATTCCATATGCTTGGGAGGCTGAGGTAGGAAGATACAAGTTCCATGCCATCCTGGGCAGCTTAATAAGACCCTATATCAAAATAAAATATAAAAAGGGTTGGGGATGTAGCTCACTGATCCCCTGGTACTTCAAAATATAAACAACAATAAAAGTTGTCACTGAGTAAAAACAAATATTGTAATATTGACTAAAAATTGAAAGAAGGAAAAAAATCTCTGATAAAATCATTCATTCATTCGATTGTTTATTCATTTGTTTGTTTAACAGTAGAGATTTTCCAGGGAGGAACGAGATAGTGAGGTTTTGGTTCCCCACTCAAGTTGACTGAAGACTATTTAGGGTGTCAATTACTGCTGCTCATCCTTAGGAGAAGTATGTGAGTGAAGTCCTTGCTATCTTGGTTACTTTTCTCTCATTGCTGAGACAAAATACCTGATGCCCAGACTTAAGGAAGAAAAGGTTTATTTAGGTCACAGTTTGTGGAGGCTTCAGTCCATAATCACCTGGTTCCAAGGCAGAGTGGTACATGGCAGAGGGCAACAGTTTGTGGTGGCAGAAAACAGCAAAAGCTAAAAGGGAGGGGCAATCCAGAGAGAAGAAGACTCTTTCTGTCCCTTACGGTGTATGTAGACTACCAATCCTAAGGCATGCGTAGCACTCACATCCTTCATCCCAGAATTGGACCATGAATTAAAAAACTCTAGAAGCCTGCCTATGCCTGCATGAGGCTATGGGGGACACTGAGACACAAGCCATGACACTGGCTTGCAGGGAATGTGCTTCTGGCCACAAACATCTTCTGTGTTGAGGGCCCAGCCCTGTCTATCGGACATTTATAACTAACTTAGCTGGTAACAGTATTCCCTCCCTCTGAAGAGCTATCCTTAACTTTAGTTAGTGAAGGGATATAGTTTTCTCTAGCTGCTTTGAGCTGAGAAAAGTCAAGGTAAGGAAGACCACAATCAGGGACCTTCTCCAGAGAGCTCATCTAATATTGTTCAGATAGAAGTCATGCTGTGGTTTCACTCTCTTTACAAGGTCAATATCATGGATCCCATTAAAAGGAGTCTATTACATTTCCTGTTATTTCCATCTGTGTGATTACTTGGCATTTGGGATCCTTTAGTCAAGAATAAACAAATTTTTCAAGAGATTAGAGCATGTATAATCAAAGCATGAGCACTAGAACAGAAAGACAGACGAGGGAAAGAGCCAAGTCTAGAAACTCTTCTTAAGGGACTAGAATAGCTTTTTCTTTTCTTTTCCTTCTTTCTTTCTTTTTTTTTGTATTTAGTACAGCGTCTATAGAGTCTACAGGGTCTCACTATATAAATCAGACTTGTAGTGATCTGCCTGTGTTCAACCTTCCAAGAGCTGGAATTACAGTTGCGTGCCACCATGCCCAGTCTCCATCGCTGTCTCAGCCCATCCCATGGGTGGGGCCAGCACAGCAAGTCAGGGATCGAACCCTGAACACTGTGCTCTGCCTAAGCAGGTGCT